>JBBPQT010000490.1:0-14767 GCA_038092715.1 Boletus smithii | reverse complement strand
CGAAGGATGATGGCGAACGTCTGATCCGAGAGATGAGAGTGCTTCGAGGACGATTGTTGACCGCAGATCGACATGGGCGAGGTGGTTGAAACCAGAAGAGAGGACATAGGACAGCATCGGGACGGATTGCAATGGTACAACATTGCCACGGGATGGTTTCTGTTTCAGGAAGACTGAGATATAGCGCATGCACATCTGCGCCACCTCGGCGTGGGCCTCATGGCAGTTGATATGATACGTCGGCAGTGCCATACGGCTCATGAGGTATTCCTGTGGAACAGACTATACAGATATTGCAAATACAGAAAAATCTCGTAACGTACCTTGACACTGAAATGAGAAAAGGCGAGAACATCCGTCTCTTCATAATATGACACAAGGCTCGACAGCGCATGTATCAATGCGCGTCCCAGCGACTGTGTCTCACAGTCGATCCTTTGTTGCTGGGGGTCAATCAAGAGCCCCCCGACAATATGAGCTAGGCGCAAGGGCTCCAATGCCACGGCAAGCCAAACTAGCGCGTGTCGCGCCAACTTCCCTTCCGACTTTCGTTCGTCGATTGCCCCTAGGATTCTTTCGTATGTTGCTTCTAGCTCATTGGGGAGGTCGTCCAGCGCTTCCCTTAGCTCCTGCCTCGCCTCACATCGTTTTAGGGTGTCGAGTTGGCATTGGACCCAGCGAAACCTAGAAAACCGGGGCAATGAGTGCCGAGTTAATCCTACGAAACGAGACCTCACCGGCCATCCGCTTTTTCATTTAATTTCGCGTGTATCTCCTCCTTCATATCCAGATCAGCAGATCTCAACCGGTTGTGCGAATCAACCTCTCGTCTGACATGCAAGGCTATGTCCCCCGCCATCTCTTTGGCCACGTCCTCCAAGGAAAGCGATCGAAATCCCATAAAATGATCTATGATGATCTGATGTGGTCGGCTCGTCACCAATAACCGAACATCGGCCTGCTTGAGCGTGACAAGAGCACGTAGGAGTGCCTCGACATCCGCACATTCATCAAGGGCGTCGATCACTATGATGGGGTCGTAACGGAAACGACTTGCAACGCGCGATACCAGATCACAAAGTTTATCGAGGTCGTTGAGCGATAGGCTACCCTCACTTTTCTGTTCGAGTATCTTGATCGGGAGGTCCCCAGGGTCAATACCGCGATCACGGAAGTGACGGAACAGCTGGGAAAGTAGGGAGCGCATCACCTCCGTGGGACTTGTCGACCGCTCGTGTCGGAAATCGCAGTAGAAGAATACTACTACCTCTTCATCTTGTAACGTATTTTTGAGGTGCTCGATCGTGGATGCACTGCAAGAGTCAGAACCAGTATGGGTATGGACAACAAATGAACTCACACCAATACCGACTTTCCGCAACCAGCTAAGGACACGTCGGTGGATACGCGATATCAGCTGTGGTGATTCACGAAGTCTTGGACACCGCACCTTTGCCGTGCAACCACAAAAATTGATTCCCGCCCGCCCTCCACTTTTCGTATGCATCTGTGTTGGGAAACCACATGCACGTGCCCTCCTGACGCAGTTTGTGTGTATCATTGTGCTTCTCCGTGCAACTCAATGGAGTAAGCCATCGTGAGACCTCGTCCAATTTTTGCTCTGACGACAAGATATTGTCAGCACGCGCGAGTACGAAGTACTGGCACGATATACTTACGGAGGAATTCCTTCTTATGTCTTGTCAATGTTTGGTCCGTGTCCAGTGATACAAGTCCATCCTCGCAATGTTCGTATTCTGTTATTCTGTTAAGGCTCGTTCAGAGGACAGATTTCCCCATTTCGACATCATGACACGTACGTGCTACTCGTCTGAGTTTCCTGAGGATTATGCTGTGTGTCCTCCGTGATAGGTGGCTGGTGAATGATTCTCTCACGATTCCTGAGTAGCAGAATCAAGTACATGTTCAGACGCCCGCTGAGAAACTCACCAAACGTCGGGAGTGAGCAAGAAATGAAAAAGACTGCTGTGTTTGTCGAAGAACGCCATGGCCGCCGTAAGATTGTCTCTGGCCGGTCGGAAAAGTCGAGCAGGGGCCTGAGCATGCCGAACTTGGCTGATGGGCTTGAGCATGTCGTCCATCTCTTTCAACTTGCCCAAACATGAGGGCAGCTCTCCGCTGAATAGCCAATTGATCATTCGGTCATCGAGGGTATCACTCGTGAAGGAAGCTTTGGTGAAGGCTTCAAGAATGGTGTCGGCAGATATACGGACTGTTTCCAATTGACGGCGAAGTCTATCAGAAACGCTGACGTTTCGGTTATTTGCACATGCTAATGCAGAGCGACGGATCCTTTGTGAGACGGTGACAACCTCTTCAAGAGCTTGCTGGCAGTGGGCTTCCAGACCCACTGGCATACTGATGTGTTTCGTTGGTTTGGAGTGAGGAGAGGGTCAGATGTTAAAAGATTTCCCGGCCTCGAGGAAACGTGAGGTTAATGTAATCAAGTGGAGGCTGTGGAGCAGAGCCATACCATGCCTCAAGGCCTCAATTGGGCCGCGCCTCTCAATATGCGCCTTTCGACGCTCCAGAGCTCCACCGATCGTCCTGCGAGTCTCTCTTCGGTCGCTTCAACATTACATCCGAACAGTCCGGTCAGATGAGTTGTCACTGCATGGCTTGTGTTCCAGAAAAGCCGAACGCCGAGTGCGCCCTTGGCGGTCCCTTTGCCGCGCCCTGTTCCTAGTCATTGTGCCACTGCCACACCACAACCGTGGAAAATCGATCCCTACGTCGTCGACCAGTGCATCCAACGGGCGTGCGATGCCCATCAGTGTACAGCATGACCAGCTACGTGTCAGTTCGAGTAGGTAACGGCATATGATATTAAGTATCTCACCTCAGTCATTGTGCGCTAAAGGACAACGGACCGAGGTGCAAGAATGGCCTGATATACAAAGTCGGCCGCCATAGTAGGTAAAGAAGGGGAATGAAGACAAGAGCATGCTCGGGTTAGTGCTGAACACTCAAGTGTGAGTTGAAACCATAATGCTCAGGCCAGTGGTCAGGTTGATTGAGAACAATAGATATTATATCGTGAAAGGGCTAAATGACGTTTGAATATTCATCAAGAAGGGCGTCACGAATGCGGTTCAGCATGGGTTATGGCTACGTGTGTGCTTGTACATCCAACATTTGTCATGGCATTACTCAATGCAACACCAACAGTTTGCACCAGCGTCCGACGATGTCGAGCAACGCTTGAGCACACCAGCATCCTGCAGTTTTGGGCGACGAGTGTGGATGCCACGTACGAGGTATCAGTCAAGGTCCAATCAAAGGTCACAAAAACACACCTTGTAATCACCCAGCTTGGCACCTCCGGCACACCAACAGAAACAGCGCCTTTGTCAAGTCCCACCTCCGCCTCCTCACCCCTCGTCAATCTCGTCATCGTCTCAATCCCACTCTGCATGAATTTTCCCCTTATCCACACCATGCTCTCCGCCTTCCACGCGGTGCGTTTGTGGTCATACCCCCCACTTCTGTGACCACACCCAACATTCGCCGCAGTGTCTCGGCAGCATCTCTCCCCGCGCGACCTGCAAACAACGAACCATCTCCACCTCATGATGTGTATCCAATGCACCGGCCAACGTCCCTCGAAGGGCAGCCTCGTCTGCAGTCGCATCCACAAGATCTTGAGCCCGATGGGCCTGCGCGAGCGCGTACATGGGAAATGTTGATACGTGGCAGTCTTCATGGTCGTTGTAATGTCTCCCTCGCCCTGGTCTCCTCCACGACAAATGTAACTCTGGTCGGCGTCGGCGCGGCAGACACTGTGGAATCCGTCCCATTATAGGATCCCTTGTTGACAATATGAACGAAGTTGGCGTGTTCTGTCCAACCTGAGATCCAGATCCTAATGCGGTCGACATCAGCGTCCGCACCTGCAGCCCATACATAGTGCCTCTGCATTATCTGATGGTCCAGCGCCTGTGCCTCCTGTGCGAACCGCTTTGACTCGTTCACCGCCGAGCATACCTCATGATATGTGCGGATTTGGACAGAGAAGCAGCGTCTGTGATCACCTCATTACACGCTACGAGCTCCTGCGCACTCTCTTCTCTCCTCACATACCGCTTCAAAAATGGCCGGTGGAGCTGTGTCTCCAGAAATGTCCGGGTCTGAAAGAAAACGTCAGTCAAACAAAACCCAATCCACCTGGACAAGTGCACCACACAACTGCTCGACAGACTCAGCGAGAGCCAGAGCCATTTCCACCCCCTGCGTCGGTTTCAGATCAGATAGAATAGAGCAATGTCGCACATCACTATACGAAACGCAAACAACAGATGGTTCTTCTTCTTGCAACAAAGCATCAAAATGAGAATATATGCGCGTCCTATCAATCAGGGCACTCACATCGACCTTTTGACACGCGTCCCAAATACATAGTAATGCCCTGGCCGCCTCTTCAAGACCAGGAAGAGGGACAAGCAAGAGAAGATCAGTGGATACAGAGAGCGTATCCCTGAGCATTGGTGCGAGTTCGTGACCGACATGCTTGGCTAGTACAGGTTCAGCAAGAGAAACACCATCATAGAACAACATACCTGATGCTTTCGCCTTGACAAATGCTTCGCCGACAGGTGACAACATCGTGATAGTCGTGGCCGGCGAAATGGACGTGATCGCCAACGAAACGTACTGTAACCTTCATTCCTCGATGATCCAGAAAATTCAACTGCAAACAAAGGACACCTTTTCAGCCCTGCCATTATACCCCTCTCGTTGCGCTTGCTCGTCCGATAATCCTCGTGCTTCGTGCCAATACGGAAAAACAAAGATCTATGCTTCAATGTGCCCTTCTCGCAGTGCGTGCGAGCCATGCGTCGTTGGAGGACACGGGTGGGCTACAATAGTCGCGAGTCATTGTTTTGTGGGCGGGTGGCGGCGTCCCGACACAGCGTGGCAAAGGTAAAACTAAATAAAGCTGGAGGTTCAAACGTTCACGATCGAAAATTCAATTCTTGGATGCTCCTCGATGAGTCGCGACTGGACAGAAACTCTTCGAAGCGAACCACTCAAACATGCAAATCATGTCGGCAGTGTCAGATTCTCTCCCTAGCGCTGATCGCCTCGCTACGGCCACTTGTGGTGACTTGTCGATTCGCATCTTCGACACTCGCAGCGGAGAGCTCATCATTTGAATTCCCAACGCCGTCAACTGAGCGGGTAATTCATCGCATGTTCCATAGACCGTTCGGTCACGCTTTGGGGCACATTGACACACAACAATCGGTTCGCCCATTCGACTCACCAGTCGCTTAAAGTCGATCGCTATATCGCCGGACGTGTCACTCGGCTTGCCTTTGGACAAGACGACGATAAGATCGCACTTCACAATCTCCGGGACATTCTTCCCTGTTCCTACTTCATCACCCGCAATACACCCTTGTCTCTGAAAAATCACAATGGAATATGAACCACCAATCACGCAGCCCCGTCGTAAGAACCTAGAGGCTTGTCACCGACCATCAGCTGATTGCTTTGTCTTCGCTCGTCAGATACCCTCATGTATATGAGCGACATGGCATTCGAGTCATGGATACAGGGCAAGCTCAAGCATGCAGAATCTGTATTTACGCAAGAAATCATTCGTTCTTCCAATCGTAACCACCGCGCACTCGCCTATCGTGCTCTTGTACGTTGTGGTGGGCTCGAAACAGTGGAAAGAGGCAACTGACGATGTCGAAAAGGTAGTTTTTCATCCCTTCTTCGTCTCCCGCATTCTCGCACGAGTCTGTCAAGATCCAGCCGTCGGCCATAGCTCTTATTGCAAAGCGTATAGCATTAGTTGGAGATGGGAACCGCCCGTGCGACCTCGCATTTGCGCACTCCAATCCCAATGTTGCATATTCTCCACGGTAGCAAGGCACCTGCCTCACAGTTCTGCGCATTCATGCAACTCGATCTCTTTTCCAATTAGTCTATCCTTTTTTCCATGGCGGAAGACTATGAAGATGCGATGTCACATGCAAATGACCTGATTGATATGGTGGACGATAAATCCATGTATTACTTTGTCCGGGCGTGTACACGGTATAATATGTGACTGAAATCTTTCTAACATTCTAATTGATGTGATTTCCGCAGGCAAAAGCGTATTTTTCGTTCGGTAGCTCGCAGCTATCACGTGGCGAGTACGAACGCGCGGTACAATATTTCAAGCATGCTCAGCCCCCAACCTGAACTTTCGAAAGTCCTCTGATCACGATCTCATTGGTCGGGATCTTCAGGCTTATGTCGTGATGTTTAGTAATCGTCTTTCAAAGCATTCGGCTGGAACTCTACATTAGTGCCCAACGCGGCCTGTGTGCGGCAGACAGGTCAGAAGAAGCCACAGAAACCCTCCATGATATGTTGTACCGTTTTCACAAGGAGGACCAAGCGACCCAGTCAACTACGGAATGGATTACCTGTTGGACCTTGCTTACTACGCCACTTAACGTTCGCACGTTTGCCTCAGGCTTCATGGAGCGATGTGTATCGACCTTCGAACGGAATCGGTGATGGCAGCTCTCACTTCCAACGATCATGAGAAGGTCACAATGCACTACGCCCTCGCGTTGTCCCTCTGCCCACTTAGTCCGAAAACCATCCTGAGAAAATGGGTCAAGGCAGAGTCGGCGAGCAGCAGCTTTTGGAAGGAAGTATTGAGCGTCTCGTCGAGGTACGCTTCGTTCAATACCATTACTACCTGTTGGTGACTGTATGGTACAAGGTTTAAGGTCTCGGAGTAGCACATCTGCGTTGGGCATCGTCGTACTTATGTTGGCTCCACGCTATTCGCTCCAGTGAAGTTCTTCATTCCTCTTCGATTTGGCAGTAGCTAACGGTCGATGGGTATTATAGGTTGGCATCGGGCTTACGCTATTTGCTGGACACTGTGCGCCAATTACCTTTGGCTTGATCGTATGGAAATGAGACGCGTATTCATCACGCACAGATTCGCTGTTTTCGACACCGGCGCGAGTATGAACACCGCTCGTGCGTTTGGGCCTGCGGTGGTCACTGGTTTCGGTTTTCCAGGGCACTCCAAGCATTGTGTGGTATGTCTTGTTACTGCCAAACCTCATGCGTTCATTTCGCCAACCTTTGTTTCTCAGTATTGGGTTGGTCCATTTTTGGGATCTCTGCTTGGAGCGGCCTTCTATACACTGCTGAAGTCGTCAGTCACGGTTTCAGTATTTCATGGTGATAATAACCTTTACTCTTCGTAGCATCAACTATCTGGAGTTGAACCTTGCGCAGGCATCAACCAGGGTAGAGGATTCTCCACCCACACCAACAATTTTCGGAACCGAGAGAGCGGCAGAGAATACGGAGACCTCTGGTGGCGTGGCGGCACCGTTAGCTCCGAATGGGCAAGGGAAAGCGAATGTAAGTAGAAGAATACTGGTGCTATTGAACTACCCGAAAGTTGGTTCAGGGTTGCCGCGGGTCTGAAACCGAGGGGTTAACATCACTAAGCGTCCGCTGTGTCATGGGCTCGTATGCAGAGTCAGTAGTTTGTAACCAGAAAAATGCACAGATATCAATGACTGGTATCAAGTTCTTCGATGGTCCCCTCGACGAAGAAAGGTTTGTTATGGCAATTGATGAATTATTTGACGAGTGGCAGACCCGGATTCAAATGAGTGCTGCGTTCGAGTGGTGTCCATATATGGAAATAATCGCGGCTCGGTAGTAATGGTAACGGTCTTGCTAGTTGCTACACTGCGCGCGGACGTCCTGCTCGGCCTCTGGTGCGTCATGTTGGCGTCTCGCGACTCTAGGACACTCCTCCACCATCTCTACTGTGTGTCTGACACATCCGACTCGCCACATACGGTCCAGACATGACCGTTCGACTCGGTGAGTCCATCTGCTCCCGACTGACGCCTCTAGGTTCGACTTCAGTCGTCCTCGTCGACGCGGTGGGTCCGTGTGGCCTGTGGGACGTCTGGAATGCTTGCTTGGTGCTGTGGATGGCCTAGGTACGACCACCATCTTGCGTTTGTACCGTCTATGCTGACCCGTTTATTCTATAGCTAGTAGCTTCTTCTTCTTGACTCATTTCGTGTCACGGTGTGCGCTACTCGTTACGCCATTCGTTCCACATCGTCTACCATTGATTCCAACGCCGTCTACATCATTCCGACGTGTTCCGTCGCCCTCGACGTCTCCCGACTCGACCTGCTCGCCCAGCTGGCCTCCTGGCGCTCCAACTCGACATGGCGCGATCGTCTCGTCGACGCCCTCGTTCTCCTCGCCTTCTGGTCGTTCTGGCATGCCGGGGAACTCGTCTGCGATGTTCGGTGCCCCAAATCGCCCTCGACAACTCTCGTCCTGTCCTGTCCGCTCATATGGCCACCTGGCCCTATAACTCGACCTGACGCGTTCGTCTCGTCAACGGGCTCGTTTCCATGGCCTTCTGGACGCTCCTGGTCACTGGGCATGTCGTCTGGTACGTGCGTTTCGACGCCCGGCTTGTCCAGCTCGTCTGGAGCCCTGCTTGGTGGGTTTCTTCGACTCCTTTGCTCCAACCGTTCGTGGGCACGTTCTAATGCGTTCTCTGTCCCTTTAGGTCGATTCCTGGGGTCGTCGTCACCCTTCGACGCTCCCGACGTGTCCGTCTCGGCTCTGGTAAGTCCGACATCGCAGCTCGAATACTTGCTCCACTCTCCCTCGAGCTCGACGCTTGAGGATTCGTTCCGTCGCTGCGCGTGTCTATCGGGTGGTTCTGGAGGTACTGGGGATACATTAGGTACATCGTCGACGTCCCGTGAGGTGTGCTGATCATCTTCGTCGACATCCGTTGTCGATCGCTCGTACGCCGTCGCGCGTTCTCTCCCCCCCTCGATCGACTCGACTCGACGCGTCCCTGGACTCTCCCCCTCAATCGATTCATTTCGACCAATCCGGTCACTCTGTCCCTCAATCTCTGCCTCGTGAGGCACTCCTCTGACCTCCTCGTCAATCCCTGCGTCTGCGCAATCGTGCACGACGCTCCCATTCCGTTTGACAACGGTCTCGCCACCTGGCTCGACCTGCACCTCTATGGGCTCTGTCGACTGGACTCGCAGCTGGCCCGTACATCCGTGCGCTTCCTCTACGCCGTCTGGAGGTTCCCTGGGCTTCCTGGATCGACGTGTGTCGTCCTTGTTCTTGCCCATCACCTCAACACGTTCTCTCGACATCCTCGACATCCTCGACACCTCCGTCTCGACCCGTTCCGTGCCATCACCCACCCTCGCGCACTCAATTGCATTGGGAGGATCGGTGGACACGGCAGGATGACGATCATTGTCACCCGTCGTGTCCCCAGGGTCTCTCGATGGATTCGTTGGGTTGCCGTCCTCGACTGCTGGTCTACTGTCCGTCTCGCAGGTCGTTGGCGTCGACGGATCGTTCGTCAGGGCTCCCAACTGCCCTGCGATCCCTCCTGGGTCGTCCACATGACCTGACGATTCGTCTTCGTCAGTGTTGTTGATTGTTGACCGGGACCAACCATATCGCTCCGCCTCGAGCGACTACGAGCCTTTGTCATAGACATAGACTTCACAGAATAGACACGAATTTGTTATGGTACATACGCATTCTAACCGTCAAGCAAGGTTTCTGCCCCCACAGGCGGCATTTCCGAGTATACTAGTATAGCAATCTACAAAAGTAATTGCCCGGTGTCGCGAAGTTGATGCCATATGGCCATGGGTACTACTCCGGACCCGAGAGATTTTGATGTGGTGTGTGCGCTTTATTCGTTACATTGCTATGCAGATCTTCCTGATGACCACTTCTTTTTCAGCTGTACCATGTGAAATCGATCCATTCCCTCTTGATCGCATCCTGCTCTCAACGTGAATGACATGCTTGCAAAGGTCTACCACCTGGGGATCCAACTCTCATTTGGTTCGTTTATGTAAGCATTGGCCTGCTCAGCTACATGCCTTGACGCTCTTTTAAGCAGTGCTCTAGATTGGCCGAGACTTGGATCTATTGTTCCGGATGAACACTATCACAACGTTTCCTTCATGCCTTCCAATCTTATCCATGTAGGTTGACCGATATTCTTGTAAACTATTTTATTACTGTCGCCTTCGATAAGATCATCACTGATATAGATACCCTAGCCTCGAAACCGGACACAAGTTTACCGTGGCAGCTTCAACAAAAGTCCCAGCTACGGGCATCGTTCCCGATCATACAGATGGAGAGGAAAAAACTGTAATCATAACGCAGATGAAAAAACATGAGTATCACATCCACTAGGCAGCGGGATATCTGAGACCTACCAAGTTAATCTATTTACTCAGATCCCGGGACCTTTTCCACTTCGATGGGTCCCCGAGACACGTATTTTCTCTGTGGCTTGCGTGCAGCATTAAGAATTCCGGTGACCCAGTGACGATCTAGTCCGGTGTATGAAGCTTGTCCAAGCTGAAGTAGAGTATCCCAATGGGACTCAGGCATAACGACAAGGTCGTCCGCACATTTGTGCGCTAGCAATCGAATTATCTGGGGACTGTACCGTTGCTGTAATGCTTTGGACACGATGTCGAAAGTTGGAGGGAGTATGAAATTACACGAAAGTAGATGTTGCGTGACCGAGGTGTATCCGCGTTCCATGGCAGCTTCGAGGACTGATTTGGCATCGGAATCCTGTACCATGGGATTGCAGCCAGCATTGACAAGAATCTTGACCAGGTCCAGACATGGGAATTCAGAGTACTCAGCAATGGCGAGGTGAAGTAGGGTATCCCCATTGGACGTGGTGGAATGCACATCAGCGCCATTGCGAATCATGGATTCAATCATCTGGGGAGTTATGCGTTTCCGAAGCGCGATTGGTAGGGTGTCGGGAGGAAATTGGATACTGCGCTGTAGTAGGTGTTCCACTGAAGTGTATCCACGTTGAATGGCAGCTTCAAGGACTGTTTTTCCCGCAGAATTGCAGATAGTGGGATTGCAACCAGCTTTGATGAAAATCTCCACCAAGTTCAAACACCTTGATTCGACGTGCTCAGAGATGGCAAGATGAAGTACCGTATTGCCATTAGACGTGGTGTAATGCACATCAGCACCTTTGCGAATCAGGAATCGAACCATCTGGGGAGTTGAGTGTTGTCGCAGCGCGATTGGTAGGATGTCAGGAGGAACTGGGACATTGCACGACAGTAGAAGCTCCACCACTGAAGCGTATCCATGCCCGATGGCAGTTTCGAGAATTGTTTCGCCCTCAAAGTTGCTGGTGATGGGATTGCAGCCAGCTTTCATGAAGCTCTCGATCAAGTTCAAACACATTGATTCGGCATACTCGCTGATGGCGAGATGAAGTACCGTGTTGCCATTGGACGTGATGGAATGCACATCAGCACCTTTGCGAATCAGGTATTCAACTGTCGGGGGAGTCGAGCGTTTCTGCAGCGCGATTGGTAGGATGTTGGGAGGAAGTGGGATATTGTATGAGAGTAGAAGCTCCACCACTGGAGTATATCCACGCCCGATGGCAACTTCAATGACTGTTTCGCCCTCAGAGTTGCAGGTGATGGGATTGCAACCAGCTTCGATGAAAATCTTGACCAAGTCCAAACTCATTGATTCGGCATACTCGCTGATGGTGAGATGAAGTACCGTGTTGCCATTGGACGTGATGGAATGTACATCAGCACCTTTGCGAATCAGGTATTCAACTGTCGGAGGAGTCGAGCGTTTCTGCAGCGCGATTGGTAGGATGTTGGGAGGAAGTGGGACATTGCACGACAGTAGAAGCTCTACCACTGAATCGTATCCATGCCCGATGGCAGTTTCGAGAATTGTTTCGCCCTCAAAGTTGCTGGTGATGGGATTGCAGCCAGCTTTGATGAAGCTCTCGACCAAGTTCAAACACATTGATTCGGCATACTTGCTGATGGCGAGATGAAGTACCGTGTTGCCATTGGACGTGATGGAATGTACATCAGCGCCTTTGCGAATCAGGTATTCAACCGTCTGGAGGGTCGAGCGTTTCTGCAGCGCGATTGGTAGACTGTCAGGAGGAAGTGGGACATTGCACGAGAGTAGAAGCTCCACCACTGACGTGTATCCACGTCCGATGGCAACTTCAATGACTGTTTGGCCTGTAGAATTGCTGGTGTTGGGATTGCAACCAGCTTCGATGAAAATCTTGACCAAGTCCAAACACCTTGATTTGACGTGCCGAGCGATGGCGAGATGAAGTACGGTGTCGCCATTGGACGTGGTGGAATGCACATCAGCACCTTTGCGAATCAGGTATTCAACCATCTGGGGAGTCGAGCGTTTCTGCAGCGCGATTGGTAGGATGTCGGGAGGAAGTGGGACATTGTATGAGAGTAGAAGCTCCACCACTGAAGTGTATCCACGCCTGATGGCAACTTCAATGACTGTTTCGCGCTCGGAATTACGGGTGATAGGATTGCAGCCAGCTTCGACAAGCATTTCTGTTAGCTCCAAACGCCGTGGTTCCCAAGGGCACATTACAGCGAGGTGGAGCGCGGTGTCCCTACGTCTATCTGAGACGGCATGTATATCAACCCCCTTGCGGAGCAAGAAACGAACCACAGATACTGTTTCGGAAGTGTCGCCGGTTGACGCGGCGAGCAGAAATCGAGGGGGTGGTGGTTGATTTGGTGGAAGTAGAAACTCGAGCATCGACGTATGCGCTGCATGTACAGCTCGCTCGATAAGCTCTGCCCCGAACCGACTGTCTGCGGAGAGGTCCTGGCCAATCTCGCGAAGTATACGTGCCAATGCAACATGGTCTTCATCCGTTTTCCTGCTGTCCCCTGCATTCGGCCTCGCACTATTGAATACACCCCGGTACAGTTTTTCATCTCCGATTTCGTGCGCCCATTCCACGAACTCGCCAGTTTGCATAAGCTTCACAAGGACCCGAGCGCTACACCATGGCATACAGACAGCGATCGCGAGAACCTCCGATGTTACCATACAACCTCTCTGCAAGAGTTCGCCGACGAGCACATCCTCACCAAGATCGATGGCGACCTCGAGTGGCAATGCATGGCGGGAGTCATCGACGACGAAACCACGCGCGTTCACATCGGCACCGCATGCCAAGAGTGCCATTGCGTGTTCGGTCTTATGGAGGTCTGCAGCATACACGAGTGGGTTTGTCCCAACCCTTGGCTTCAGAGAGCGATCACTGGAGAGGAATGATTGAAGGAGCCCGGGGGAGGAGTAAGCGATCAAGATGTAGAGTACAAAGTCATGTCTCGACGATGGCCACGGAGGATAAGGCCATCTAAGATCCACCTCTCGCAACTCGCAGAGACGCTCCCAATGCGAAGGATGATGGCGAACGTCTGATCCGAGAGATGAGAGTGCTTCGAGGACGATTGTTGACCGCAGATCGACATGGGCGAGGTGGTTGAAACCAGAAGAGAGGACATAGGACAGCATCGGGATGGATTGCAATGGTACAACATTGCCACGGGATGGTTTCTGTTTCAGGAAGACTGAGATATAGCGCATGCACATCTGCGCCACCTCGGCGTGGGCCTCATGGCAGACGATATGATACGTCGGCAGTGCCGTACGGCTCATAAGGTATTCCTGTGGAACAGACTATACAGATATTGCAAATGCAGGAAAATCTCATAACGTACCTTGACACTGAAATGAGAAAAGGCGAGAACATCCGTCTCTTCATAATATGACACAAGGCTCGACAGTGCATGTATCAATGCGCGTCCCAGCGACTGTGTCTCACAGTCGATCCTTTGTTGCTGAGGGTCAACCAAGAGCCCCCCGACAATATGAGCTAGGCGCACGGGCTCCAATGCCACGGCAAGCCAAACTAGCGCATGTCGCACCAACTTCCCTTCCGACTTTCGTTCGTCGATTGCCCCAAGGATTCTCTCGTATGTTGCTTCTAGCTCATTGGGGAGGTTGTCCAGCGCTTCCCTTAGCTCCTCCCTCGCCTCACATCGTTTTAGGGTGTCGAGTTGGCACTGGACCCAGCGAAACCTAGAAAACGGGGGCAATGAGTATCGAGTTAATCCTACGAAACGAGACCTTACCGGCCATCCGCTTTTTCATTTAATTTCGCGTGTATCTCCTCCTTCATATTCAGATCAGCAGATCTCAACCGGTTGTGCGAGTCAACCTCTCGTCTGAGATGCAAGGCTATGTCCCCCGCCATCTCTTTGGCCACGTTCTCCAAGGAAAGCGATCGAAATCCCATAAAATGATCTATCATGATCTGATGTGGTCGGCTCGTCACCAATAACCGAACATCGGCCTGCTTGAGCGTGACAAGAGCACGTAGGAGTGCCTCGACATCCGCACACTCATCGAGCGCGTCGATCACTATGATGGGGTCGTAACGGAAACGACTTGCAACGCGCGATACCAGATCACAAAGTTTATCGAGGTCGTTGAGCGATAGGGTACCCTCACTTTTCTGTTCGAGTATCTTCATTGGGAGGTCCCCGGGATCAATACCCCGATCACGGAAGTGACGGAACAGCTGGGAGAGCAGGGAGCGCATCACCTCCGTGGGACTTGTCGACCGCTCGTGTCGGAAATCGCAGTAGAAGAATACTACTACCTCTTCATCTTGTAACGTATTTTTGAGGTGCTCGATCGTGGATGCACTGCAAGAGTCAACACCGCATCGGTATGAACAATAAACGGACTCACATTAATACCGACTTTCCGCAACCAGCTAAGGACACGTCGGTGGATACGCGATATCAGCTGTGGTGATTCACGAAGTCTT
>JBBPQT010000489.1:0-14772 GCA_038092715.1 Boletus smithii | reverse complement strand
AGGGTGCAAAACTGTTGCAATGGTATTGCTGTATTTAAATAGGCATACCTCCACAGCCACTGGTCCAAATCACATGATTTATGGATGGCTGTGTAGCCAGGGGTTTGTACGTTGCTTGGTCTCACCAATGCTAAGCGACATTCCCACGGATGCTTGTGGTGCGCTTCGTGCACCACATCAGGCTTAAACATTGCAACAGTTTTGGAGGTCACTGTATTTGAACTTCCGATATGAATCGATTGGGAAGGACTTGAGATCAGAGTGTATGATCTTGAAAGGTCGTTTGGTGTGAGCCTGATTAGGTAAGAATGACCTATTTGGCATCTTTCCTAAGGCGCAGCCGGGACATAACGGATCCCTTATTGGGAAAGGTATATCAGGGAAATTACATGTGTGCTTCTTTGCATGCGATAACACATCGCGCAAAGGGTGAGCTAATCTCCGGTGTAATGTTTGGTAATCCATCGAGTAGATGGTACTCAGAATTGAATGCATGGTCTCATAAGGTAGAGATTTAATGCAAAATATCAAATCACCAGGATTGCGAGGTGTAAAGCGAACATATTCAAGTCCTGATTTCTGGAATAATGATAAGTGCTGCGAATCACTGCGCACAGTCATATCATCCAAGAGAAATCTGCCAAGTGATAGTAATTGCACAGTTAGATCTGGTATGTAGTATACAGGATATAGGCGCACTGTATAAATGCTGCCGTGATCAGGGCGTACAGTGAGGATTACTGTGCCTTTTCCTTTTACAGTCGTAGTGCTGTTTGCAGTACGTATGTGGATCGGCTCGATCAATTCCTCATATTGTGCGAAATCGCTTAATTCATGTGTGAAATGAAGTGATGCCCCTGAGTCGATCATCCATTCGACATTGTCAGGAGCATTTGCTCTCCCTTTTCCTTTACAGTTCTCACATCCTTTCTTAGCATTTAGCACAAGTTCCATTTTGGTACTATTATGTGCTAATACATCAATCTGCAATCGTACTACTTTAATACTCGATCCTAAGAGGAGAGGATAGTTAGATGCAATGAGAGAAGGTGGAGATGGAATGGGGACTGACATGTCCTGATAATCCCCCTCGACATGTTTGGGAGCGAGGCCAGCGGCATCAGCGATCTCTGTGTCGAGGTCCTGTTCCGACCCATAGATGTCGACGAGATTGTCTTCATCCCAGGAGGACATGGGCGGACTGCTGAATCGTGATCACTTGGATGAACCCAAAGGTTCGTCCTCGTCGTCGCTGTCCTGGGGACATTCTGCATCTGACCCAGAAGCGGGCATGCTGTGCGATGGGGACAGAATAGGTGCTGGTGACGGGATGTGGTGTATGTGCGCGGTTGGTAGCGCGGATTTGCGGCGGACTGCGGCGAGCTCAGGGAGTGTGCAGGCCTTGTCCGTGAGATCCGCGTTTGACGGGATGGGGATGAAGACGTGGGGTCGTCCGTTGTTCACTGCTACCTCGAAAGAGGGTGACGGTATGGAAGGGACAGGTGCGGTGTTGTGGCACCATGCGGACATCGTTGTTGAGGGTGGAGAGGTCAGCCGCAACACCATCGAGCACGCAGACTGTTTCATTAGTCGCGGGGAGGCCCATGCGGTCGGCGAGGGCGAAGGCACACAGTGTTGACACAAAGGTGGGTGGACCGTAGCGAGTCGATCCGATCCGATGTTCGAGAGCACGCGGGTCGTCTGTGGGTCCGGGTGCAGTGTCATCATTGTGGTACGCGGGCGCAGTGTGGTCGAGGGTGGACATGAGGTGACCATGGTGGTCGTCTTCGCGCTGCTTGCCCTTTCCGCTGCCGTGCGTGCCGCAAGGGCGTTTGTGACCATGTGCGTTATCGCTGCGGTGGTGGGATTGGCCGTGCGAGGGGCCATGCGCACTGCCCTGGCTGCCATGTTGAGGCGCCAGGGTTTGCTGCGAGTGGAACAGGCACGGTCCTGGGTCACGTTTAACCGGGCTCAGCTTCTGTGCGCGGGGATCATGGTGGCAGGACGAGGAACCACGATGGGTGTCGCATTGTTCCTACGAGAGGACAGCGGCGCGGCAGACGGTCTCGATAGTGATAGTGTTGGTTTTATCTGTAGTAGCTATACCCTGTGCCACTACCTCCATAGATGGAGGGAGTTTGGCAAGTAATAACATCACTTGTACCTTCGTGGATAGTGAATAGTCTGTGTCTATGAGACGCGCCAGGTACATCTGGAGTTTGTCCAGCACTTTGCTGGGGTGCGCGTCCGCAGGAATCCGAATTTCGAGGAGTTTCTTGAAATCGGAGTAGGCCGTTGCGATCCCAGGAGCTCCGTACACGCTGAGTAACATGTTCCAAAGGGCTTTGGAGGTTTTGTGGGATGCGAAACGGGTGCGAATGGCAGGTGTTACACGGAGTTTGATCGCGCCGAGGGCCTTGGCGTTGGTGATGTCCCAAGTGTTGACTTCCCCTTGGTTGGAGGCATCTGTCTCAAGAGTTGGACATTCTGAGGTGAGGGTCCAGGAATCTCCCTGCATTTGCAGGAAGGATTCCATAGTCGGAGCCCAATCGAGATAGTTGGTGCCGGTGAGGAGAGGGACTGCTGTGAATAGGGCTGAGGTCATGGCTGCAGAGATCTGGTAGGGTACTCGTCAGTAAAAATACTGGAAGGGATGAGTCAAGGAGAAAAAATGCTGCCCATGAATGGGCACATATGCCAGATCCCACGCTCATGGCAGTGATTAAGTAATCACGCTCGTCGTGTAAACCAGGCGAGTCGGTGGCGCCATCGCGTGCTGCCTTTACGGTGCTGCGATCGTCGCTTACCGGGGCTCATAACCTGTTGAGCGGGTAAATGCGGCAGCCTCTAGGGCGCGCATATAATGAGGAGCCACCTTACTAACCTGGTAGGGTTTAATGTGGGGTAAAACTCTTATTAGTTTATATCTATAACACTTGTATATATAGGTGGATATAAGTGGAGATAGAGGATCATATGTGAGAATAGCTTTTAAAGGCTTAAGGCCGCATCAAGATCTAATCTAAGTATGAGTAGATAAGATATAACCATAGGGGTTATATGTGCTATATGATAATGGATTTCAACAAGAGGTAGAGCTGCGACCGGTGTTGTGCTGTTCCCATGAGAGGATGGTGGTGCGGCATACGGTCTTAATGGTGATGTTCTCTGGTTTGTTGGTAGTAGCGATGCCTTGAGCTACTACCTCCATTGATGGAGGGAGCTTGGCAAGGAGCAACATTACCTGAACCTTAGTGGGAAGTAAGTAGTCAGTGTCAGTTAGACACGCCAAATACATCTGCAGCTCATCTAGAGCTTTGCTGGGGTGCACGTCCATGGGAATCCTAATGTCAAGTAACTTTTTGAAGTTGGAGTATGCGTTGGCAATGCCAGGGGCTCCATATGCGCCAAGTAAAATGTTCCAAAGTGCTTTGGCAGTTTTTTGGGCAGCGAAGCGGGTGCGGATCGCTGGCAAGATGTGCAGCTTGATCGCACCAATGGCCTTGGCATTCGCGATGTCCCACGCATTGACTTCAGACTTGTTTGAGTCGTCTGTCGCAAGAGTGGGTTTCTCCTTGATAAGGGTCCAGGAATCTCCCTGCATCTGCAGGAAAGACTCCATAACGGGTGCCCAGTCGAGGTAGTTTGTGCCCGAGAGCAGGGGGACTGCAGTGAAGAGGGCTGAAGTCATAGCTGGGATCTGGTATAGAATACTTGTCAGTAAAAATATTTATGACAATGAGTAGAAGTAGGAATGCAGCCCGTAGAAGGGCGCATATGCCAGATCCCATGCTTGTGGCTGCGATTAGTAATCACACTCGTCAGGTAAACCAGGTGAGCTGGTGGCACCATCACTTGCTGCCTGTTATGGTGCTGCGAGGGTCGCTTACCGGGGCTCATAACCTGTTGAGCGGGTAAATGCGGCAACCACTTAAGGTGCGCAAATGAGAGGAGCCATCAACTAACCTGGTAGAGTTTATTGTGGGTTAAAATCTCTGATTTGTTCTATCTACTGACACTGTATATATATCAGATATAGTGGAGATAGAAGTACTTGTATGTGTGAATGGCCCTTTGGGCCTACAGCCGCATCTGATCTAATCTAAGTATATAGAGGTAAGATAATAACCATAGGGGTTATTTGCGCTGTAATATATGATATTTCAACATCCTCATTGTCCAAACACAATCCCTCATCCAATATCCAATATACATGTGGTACCCCCAGATGTCCCTTTTGAGATCCCTTGTCCAACTTGCCAAGGCACAATTGAGCGAGGAGAGTTTCAAAGTACAATAGTACCTCGAAGCAAAGAGACAGAGGAATAGAGTCTCAGGTAGGAATACTTACCTGGATGTTGATGAATGATGGTTCTAAGCCAAGGTCTTCTCAGAGTAGTCTCGATGAGAGAGGAATCAAACAGTGATATTCAAGTAAGGAAAAGACATGCTGTATCGACAGAGTCTTTATACTACTGTGATATAAGGTTCAATCTCCTATTGAACCTTAACTAGCTATAGGGCAGGTCAATCTAAGTATAGTAGACCAATAGCATAAATAACTATAGTAAGATGCAATATGACATCAGTATTGCGCCATAGTGACATCATGGATAGTGTAAGCAATCTAGACCATGTAGCATGTGACTGATCATGTGACTGACTTTCTGTCAGTCACTTGTCTATGACTTATGTCAGTCATGATACTTCAATCTGATATGTCAGATGTCAATCCAATGTGACAGATGTCAATCCGATATGACATGTCAGTCACTAGAATCTACATTCTCAACAGAGAGATCCACCATCATGGTGAGAAAGACATACTTTGAACTGAGTCAAGGGATATGTGAGCTCATCGCAATCCTTTTACATCTCTTACAGTAATTTGTCCCTCATCTGGAAGATCATCATCTGGATGATCTTACTACTCAGCTCCCTCTCAACCAAACCAACCTTACGGTCTATCAAACTCTCCTTGTCAATCACTCACCCTTGCACCTCCCCATATCCAAAATCTTGTAAACAATGTTGCATCCCTCAACCTCCAACCTTCTCTGCCAGACTCCAGTCCAGGACGGCATGGTCAGAGCCAAAATAGGAGATATTCCCGAGAAAGTCGTGATAGCCTCAATTGAGGCTCTTCGTTGATGCTTTTCTCCTCTGGGGAATCCCATCAGGTATCTGGTAGATCATCACCTCCTCACACCTTCACCTCCTCTGGAGGAAGACCTACACCTCCCACCTATGCTAGTGCAGTCACAGCTGGCAGCCCCCTGGCCTATCCTTCCAATACCTCGGATCAGGCTGGAGGAGAACATTCGGGAAAGACCAGTGGAACCAGACATCCTAGAGGAACAACAGTAGAACGAGCTCCTAGAACTTCGGGAACCATGGCACTTCAACAGCCTGGTTCAAGCCAAGTTTGTCAACTTCGGCAAACCCACCAAATATGTTCTGGTAGACCTTCCAGAGCACAACTGGCTCCTATCATTACAATACTTCACCATTCATCTGTAAACAACAAAAACCTGATTAAAGTGTATAGTAGCCATAGCTACCCAAAGTACTCCATAGCAGAGCAGCTTCCCAGCACAACTTATCTGTAAACAACAAAACCTGATTAAAGTGTATGTCAGAACTTTTTTGTACTCATGGCCAATCATGCACATGCATTATAAGTCTTTCCTACATACCATGTTAAGGCATGCTAATGGTACCCATTGGTCATGATCATGTGCATGACAAACAACCTGACGTCATTATGGTAACCTGGTAGTCTTATCTTATCATGGTACCAAGATAAGACAGGTGCAATATTTGCGTACCTTATAATGCTTGATAAGATACACGTGTCATTTGCATACATTATAATGCTTGATAAGACACATATGGCATTCTTATCCCTTAAAACAGCTTCAGATGTAACTTGGGCATAAACATAGCTAAGGCTCCATGCTAATATATCAGAAGGATAACATTTGATTATATTCATTACTTGTCCATTGTATGTTGCTCCTAGGTTTGGAAATAGTGCAATTCAAATTTATTTGTGAAAGCAATTTTACAAGCATTATCAAAACTACACACAAATTATGTAATATGTAATTCTACTGCTCCAATGATAATGAACTACCTGAGATGATCATAGACTATTAGATGAAGATAGCAACAGAGTCTAAGATCTTACAACAATGACAATAACGATGAGATTATGAGGATGGACAGTGATGATGATGGCAACAATGGCAATGGCAATGGCAATGACATGGTGGTGACAGTGATGATAATGGCGACAACAAGAATAATAACAGCGAGAACAAGAATAATAACAGTGACAACAAGAATGATAACAGTGACAACAAGATCAGGAAAAACCTCCCATTGATAATACTTACAAATACTCTATATTTGTAGATGAAATGAGATAATAGAGATAATATGAATATTATCTATATTTTACAATATTTACAATTAATGTATCTATTTTCATAAATTGTTATATATTATCTGGTATATTATTCAAATTAACAAGCCTCTCAAGTGGGGATTAATTGCAATTGTTGTATTTCCTGCTAATTCTGATAATTCACTCTGGCTAATCCTAGTACACATTAAAGTAGGTAGACATGTCAGCCATAGTGACACATCACTTACAGCACAATGACAGTAATTTACAGTAATTCTACAGTCACACATGGTCACAGGAGTGTAGAGAAAGTCAATGAAAATAGTAGCACTTAAAGCTAATGAAATGTAGCCATTGTTTTCTAAGCCTGAGAATTTGGACTTGTCGCCATTTTTGGAGTCAAACGTGTCACATGACTTGCACTCTCTAAATCGCGCTCTTCTAATTTAAATTTTCTTGTCCTTACACAGCTATGACAACAACAACTAAGTTAAGTGCAAATGAGTAGACTAAAGTATTGTATTGACACATCTCCACCAGGTCCACTCCTTTCGAGTCCACACAAGCGAGCAAGTGCACGGGCTCACTCGCCAGCCATCTGGTCACCCACACCCCCATTTCGAGTCAACACGAGTGAGCAAGCGTGCTCGCTCCTCACCCACCCCTCCCTTTGAGTCCACATGAGTGAGGAAACATGCTCACTCGCCATCCTCCCCTTCAAGCCCACCCACTCACTCGGTTGTCACTCACCCTCCTTTCAACTCCATGCGAACGACTCGCTCGTCACCCACCCCCTCCCTTCCGAGTCCACACACACCCCCCACTCCTTTTGAGTCAACACGAGCAAGTGAGCGGCATTTGCTTGCTTGCTCGTCACCCACCCCCTCCTTTCAACTCCACATGAGCGAGCGAGCAAACACACACCCACCCCCTCCTTTCAAGTCAACACGAGCGAATGCACTTGCTTGCTTGCTCGTCTCCCCTCCCCTCCTTTTCGACTCCAGGTGAGCGAGCATGCGGGCTCACTCGCTCCTCACCCACCCACTCCTTTCAAGTCAACATGCTTGCTTGCTCCTCCCCCTCCCCCTCGATAGGATAGTTATAGTATTATGTATTAATAGTACATTGATGTATCCTAATACCTGATGAATTATAAAAATATGTTCTATTATGTTCTATTATGGTGTGAATGATATGGATACAAGGTTATTAATTCAGTAACATGCTATTCATATCTGATTAATGACAGTCTTTACTGAAAGAATTAGTAGGAAATACAACAATTATGATGATATTCCTGATTATTACTTGATAATTATCAAAATTATTTCAGGGGGCTATATTTTAC
Organism: Boletus smithii; assembly: GCA_038092715.1. Lineage (NCBI taxonomy): Eukaryota > Fungi > Basidiomycota > Agaricomycetes > Boletales > Boletaceae > Boletus > Boletus smithii. The sequence goes on along the minus strand of JBBPQT010000489.1, from coordinate 7,015 downwards.
CATATAATCTGAGAAATATTGATAATATTGATAATATCTACAAATATAGAGTATTATCCATGGGAGGTTTTTTCTGATGCCACTGGCCTCGCTCCCATGCATGTCGAGGGGGACTGCCAGGTCATGTCAGTCCCTTCCTCTCCATCCTCATCACTCACTGTGACTGACTACCCTCTCCTTGCAGGATCGAGTATTAACATAGTACGATTACATAATAATATATTAGCACATAATAAATATAAATATGTGTTAACTGCTAAACAAGGATGTGAGACCTGCAAAGGCAAAGGAAAAGGAAGAGCTATCACTCCTGATAACGTCAAATGGATGATTGACTCAGGTGCCTCGCTTCATTTCACATATGAATTAAGCAATTTCGCACAGTACAAGGAATTAATTGAGCTGATCCATGTGCATACTGCTAATAGCACTACAACCATAAAAGGAAAAGGCACAGTGATCCTCACTGTTCGCCCTGATCAAGGCAGCACTTATACAGTGCACCTATATCCAGTATACTACATACCAGATCTAACTGCACGATTACTATCGCTTGGCAGATTTCTCTTGGATGATATGACTGTGCACGGTGATTCGCAGCACCTATCATTATTCCAGAAATCAGGTCTTGAATATGTTCGCTTCACTCCTCGCAATCCCGGTGACTCCATATTTTGCATTAAGTCTCTACCTTATGAGACTATGCATTCGATTCTGAGTACCATCTATTCAATGGATTACCAGACTCTTCACTGGAGATTAGCTCACCCTTCGTGTGATGTGTTATTGCATGCGAAGAAGCACACACGTAATTTCCCTAATGTGCCTTTCCCGATTTGGGATCCATTATGTCCGAGCTGTGCCTTAGGAAAGATGCCTAATTGGTCATTCTTACCTAATCAGGCCCGCGTCAAACAACCTTTTGAGATCATACACTCTGATCTCACATCATTCCCGATTGATTCATATCGGAAGTTTAAATATATAATAGTGTTTGTCGATGACTTCACTGGCCATGCTTGGACCTCCTGCATGCAATTGAAGGGTCAGGCTATCACCTGCATCTGTGACTTCATTTCTATGGTCAATATGCAATTTGACTCCAAGGTAATCTCCTGGATGTCTGATGCAGGGGGAGAATACAAATTGGATGCCTTTGATGCGCTTTTAAAGCAGCATGGCATACAGATTCTCCAGAGCGCGCCTCACACACCACAACAAAATGGTCATGCTGAGCGCTTTATGTGCACTATGATGGACAAAGCAGAAGCAATGCGCCATGAGGCATGCTTACCCTCTAGCTGGTGGGAATTCGCCACCCTCCATGCAGTCCACATCTACAATTGGACACCAATCAAAAGACATGCATGGTGCACCCCATATGAGGTGCTGACTAACAAAGTCCCCGATATATCTCATTTACGAGTATTTGGCTGTGGTGCTTACGTTCACATTCCTTCAGATGTACAAATCAATAAGCTTGCCCCTAAGTCTGAACTTATGACCTACCTGGGTATTGCTCCTGGCAATGAGTGCAACTTTATCTTTATGCGCTCCCCTAACAATGTCATTTTCACATCTGCTCACGCAATCTTTGATGAGGCTATGTTTCCTCATTGCATTACTCAAACTAAGAAGCGAAATACTCAGATTCTTAGAGAGGCTCCACCTCTTGATCCTACAGGTTTAATTCCTGATCTTGAAGATGAACCAGCACAACCCACGCCTAGGCATCATGCACCTGCACCCATTCCAGCTGCACCTGCAACACCTCCTAGATCCGAATCTCCGGAATTGGAACCGGAACCAGCACCCCAAACCCCTCAAAGGGCTCCTAGACCACCTGCTCCCACACCTCCTGCCCTTCCTCGCTGCTCAGAGTGTGAAAGGAAGATTCCTAACAGACCTGGAAATGTCTATGGCGATCGCCGCCATCCAGTCCAACAGTTTAAGGACACAGAAAGACTTTCCAAATGGGAAAAGGCAATAGCACCTCTGGTTACTCCTAGTATTCCCAGACCCAGTTCCACCCCATTCTCTACTCCCTCAGAGGAACCCGATGACACTTTATTCTGCAGACCCAACAAGAAACTTGTTGATGAGGTCAAAGCCCACTTTATGCAGAAATGGGAATGTAGAGATTTGGGAGAAGCCAGAGAGTTTCTCCGCATGCGCATTCACAGAAAAGGCTGCAAGATCTGTTTAGATCAATGCGCCTACCTTGATAAGGTTATTGAATGATGTGGCATGATAAATGCCAAGATGGCACTTACCCCATTACCTGCCGGCTATTACCCAATTCCAAATCAGGGTACCACAGATCCAGCCTTACAATCCAGATATCAGCAAGTGATTGGATCACTCCTGTACCTAATGCTTGGTACTTGGCCTGACATTGCCTACACTGTTACAGCACTGGCTCGGCAATCAGCCAATCCTACCCCGGATCATCTAAGCAAACTTTATGGCTTGTACCGATTCTGATTGGGCATCAGAACCCTCCATGCGCTGGTCCCAGACCAGATACTTCTTTAAGTTAGCTGGAGGCATATTCTCATGGAGTTCCCATGCACAGAAATCTGTTGCTCTGTCTAGTACAGAAGCTGAATACATGGTGCTCTCAGATTGTAGCCACCAAGCGATCTGGATTCGCACCCTACTCATCGAACTTGGGTATAACATGTTATCGATCCCCATATGCGGTGACAATCAGGGTTCCATCTTTATGGCATCAAACCCTGTCACTGAAAAGCAAAGCAAACACATTGACATCCGCTATCACTACATCCAAGAGATTGTAGCTGATGGGAAGATCAGCCTCTACTTTATAGAAGGCAATGACAACCCTGCCGATGTGTTCACAAAGAACCTTGGCCATATTAAGTTCAACAAGTTTTGTGCCCAACTAGGCTTGTCATTCTACAAGTAATACTAGTACCGATTCGGGTTTACACAATCGCATAACCCTTGCAGCTCTTAGCGCAATATTTGCTTACATTCCTTATCAGGCATTTAGCAAGGGAGAGTGTTGAATATATAATTGTATAGCGCATATAACCCCTATGGTTATATCTTATCTACATACTTTAGATTAGATGTCTGATGTGGCTCTGAGGTCTATGACCACTTCACATACAATACTTCTATCTCCACTTATATCCATGTATATACATATACAAGTGTCAGTAGATAGATCAAATAAGAGTTTTAACCCATACAAACCCTTACCAGGTTAGTTAGGTGGCCCCTCTCATTTGCACACCCAAAAGGGTTGTGGCATTTACCTGCTCAACAGGGCCATCAACTAACCTGGTAGGGATTATTGGGGGTAAAATCTCTCTTTTGTTCTATCTAATTACACTGTATATATATCGGATATAAGTGGAGATAGAAGTCCTTGTATGTGTGAGAGAGGCCTTTGGCCTAATGCCGCATCTGAAACTAATCTAAGTATATGTAGATAAGATAATAACCATAGGGGTTATTTGCGCTATACTATATGATATTTCAACAGCATGGTCAGTCTGGATAGACATTGTGCCAGGTCCACTTTCTGTGCCTGTGAACCTGTCACATTGACCAGTATGCATGAATGTAAGACGTTCAACAAATACTCACTCTTATCAATAGAACTGGGGCAAATGTATGCAATGCCAGGAGAATGGAAGGAACTGACCCCACCATTGTAAATGATGCTTGAGTTTCACTATGTTAATTGATACCCAATGCCAGGTGTGTATCTACTATGTACATTGGAATTGTAAAATTCTGTAACGTGTGTCAAGATTGTCGTCCAGGGATCGATTCAAGGTCTGCACAGAAAAAACTATAATCACCACACACAGTATGGTTCAAACAGGTCTTTGTGATATCTTGCAACTAGGGAACAGCACGGGGTATGGGTAATGATACCCGTCTCATACCCACACATTTGCTGCAGTGCACAATCTCATCTACTCAGCTTCAGTGGTGTCATGGTGAGACCTGGTGTCCCATTAGAGTGCCAAATTTGCGTCATTCCAGATGACATTTCTAAAATTTTATGTGTATATCAAGGCTCTAGTTACAAGCGGACTAAATTGCATATGATATAGTTAAAAAATCATTGTCGCATTGATATTAATGTTCCTTTAATCCTTTAATAAAACAATATATTACTTGGTCTTGTAAGCAAGAGAACTCTCCTGCACGGAACACTGCATACAACAGTGAAGGACATGTATTTGATGATGCTGCAAAAAGAGTTCAAGGCAGTGGGTGGTGGCATAGACTTCTTCGCCAAAGGTGGGATGTGGGTGGGATGCAGCTTGGGGCCAACAAAGTCCTGGAGTAGGCTAGTGTCGTCGCAGATGGGTCTCTGATGCGAGTATGAATACAGAGACAGAGATGAAGAGGCGACGACCCAACATTCCCCAAGCAGTCAGAAATGACCCTCAAGACACTGGAGGACGAGTGCTGCAAAAGTGACTGAGGGGTGGAGCTTGGTTCTGTGCAAAGCATACGGGGTAGTTTGACTGTAGAATTCAATGAGGAAGGGGGTACTCAGGACATGCAAAGAGGTGTGAATGAATCTCGCGCATAACTTGGACTAGGCATCTGCATGGGTATGGCATACCCACATGGGTTGTGGGTATGGGTACCATGTGGGTATGGGTGTGGGTCTGACTTTTTTAACCCATACCCATACCCTCATGGTGGGTATAGAGCCATACATACCCATGGGTATCTATCATTGACTTTGGATTTTTAAATGTATGTAATTGACATATAAGTTAAACTGGCACCAGAAAGTGTGCTTGAGTATGTGGGTACCCATGGGTATACCCACCGGGGTATGGGTGTGGGTATGAGCTCAGATACCCTGGGGTATACCCACACAGATGCCTAGTGGGAGACAATGGCACCTGTGATTCCTGCTGTCTCATTTTCTTCAAACCCCATTTGTTGCATGTCTTGGGTTTGGGTTCCACAATGGTGTCAACTCCAATCTCGTCCTTGTCCTCGTTCTCAGTGTCAACCACTTTGGTAGCATCGTGGTCTTCTTCAGAACCAGTGAATAGTTGAACTGAAACAGGCACAGTTAGTATAAGATTGAAGTGAAACAATAGAATACTCGAGGGAATGTTTGTCAATCAATGAAAGCTTCATGCAAGATCCCCTTGTCAAATGCGATGTTGTTCAGGAACATGTCGGGTGTGCTGTGAGTGACGAGGCGGTAGAAATGGATGGGTTTTTGTTGGGGATATTGATAGATTCGACCCCACAGTTGTTTATCATCGAGGGCTGACCATAAGGTGTCCTATAAAGATTTAATGAATGAAATTTGGAGAAATTAAACACTCACCACAATGACCATAACATTTGCACAAGCTAAGTTGAGTCCTACCATGCCAACCATAGAGAGAATGAGAATGCAGGCACCAGCCTGATGTGTCGACAATCTGAAATCCTGCAGCACAAATTTATGCTTGTGCTGAGGGGTTCACCTGTTGAGTTCCAGTGCTTTGATCCCTCTGAGCTTCAAGACCTAAAATATTGAGATAGATGAATGAAATCATGATGGATAAATTGGAAAACATACATCTTGATGGCAGCATTCAAGCTGGGAAATAAAGAAAACATGGTTACCCTGTTGCAATTGTGCCTTCGATCCAGTACACGTTGTTTGATGGCCTGTGGTGTGAGCGTTTGACCATCTTCTGCAACCTTGAGTGGCGGTGCATTGTCAACCTCGAGATGGTGGGCTATGATGTTGGCTAGGATATTGAGTTTTGTTGAGGCGCAATTCCTCTGCTAATCATCAAGAGATGCTGGTGTTACCCAACAATCCTCGCTGCTCTTGTGGGGATTTATGTAAGGGTGAAGCAACTCTCAACGAAATTTGATATAAAAGTTCTAAAATATTTCAAGAGTGTGACAAGGCAAATGATTGGGTGTCCAGGACGCCCACCAGTATGCAGGAAGTAAAGTATCACATGACGAACACACTCAATGTGTGTGCAGGTGTCCAGGACACCCACCAGTGTGCTGGAAGTAAAGTACCGCATGATGAATGCACTCTATGTGTGTGCACAGGCATCTGGGATGCCCCTATGATGTACAGATAAAATGTTCAACTCACCTTGCCTGCCCCACCAAGTGTTATGAGTGGTCCTTGGTCAATAAGTTTAGCAGTGATGTCTATAAGCCATTTCCTCTCCCAGTCATGAAGTTTGAGGAGCATGATGTGGTCTTGGTATGGAGGTAAACCAAATATCTTTTGGCCTGTGTGATCGACTGAGTCCAGAGTATGCTGGATGACATATGGAGCGAAGGCTTTGTGAATCCAAGGAATCCATTGTTGTAGTTGGGAGCAAATTCAGATGATGATGTGACCTGTTCAATGTCCTTCCCACTGAGTAGCACATGGAGTCGATCCTCAGCAGTGTCGGATTCATGCTCAGCTTTCTGGTCTCTTGCCTGTGCCTGATTGAGTTCCTTTGTCATGTCGGTGAAACAGATTTTGGACAGGAAAGAGGAGATCCCCATCATAGTACCCATGATCCACAGATCCTAGAGAATCACATCAGTAAAGTAGGGCATAATTGAGGGATATTGTCACTCACCTGAAGTTTCATCATTACCGGAGTAGCCATCATAGCTACCAATGACCGAGATTGCTTCCAAAGTGCATGGTAAGTGGTGTGAAGTTTGTTAAACTTACGCGTGGTATGTAGAGCTTCATCCAAGACCAACACGAGATATTCGCAGCTGAAAATCGTCTTCTTTACGCAGGAAGAATACACCGCCAAATGCTTGACCTGGTCTTCCACGTCACAGACAAGGTCAATGAAGACAATGCTTGCATCATCTTGAATTGCCTATAAACCATGTATAGTTAGGCAATAGCGTGGGTATACCCTGGGGTATCAGGGGTCAGACCCACACCCATACCCATGGTGGGTGTGGGTATCTGCCATGGGTCTCACACATTGGACCCTGAACCAGACCCATGGAGGGTAGCACCCATGGGTAC
>JBBPQT010000488.1:0-14794 GCA_038092715.1 Boletus smithii | reverse complement strand
CTACGTACATCAGCGGTTAGTCCAAGATGAGCGTCGAAAAGACCAGCGATACGATCCACTTGGTCCTGGGAAATCGTTCAACATCCTTTGCGGAACAAATTGAAAAATACGGTTTACTGGGAGGTTTTGACCGTAGCTCTCGACCTGTTGCATTCCGAATTAGAAGTTTGACAAGTGTGTTACAGTGGCGTTCAAGAATCAATGCGAGTGCAGCCACAGCTTAGCGCTTACTTATCGCCGACTGCAACTGGCGATGATGCTATCACGTGTAGCTCCGAGTCAACGGTTTCAGGTTGTACATAGTCATTCCAGTCATACGACATGCACCGTGCCCTCTTCCTCGAAAAAAATATCCTACATATGATTCTTTGCCAGTGTTGTTACTCAACTAACGCTCTCAAATCCACGGTGACGATGAATATTCTTTGAATTAGAAAGTGAGTGTGAGTTGGGTTGCGCCATCACATCCGAAATCCGTTAGCGCTACCTCTGCAGCATCTCATCTCCGAGGAGAGAGCAAGGTTTGAAGGACCTTGGTAACTGTTGGCGGGTTTTGTTATTCCCAAGCGCTAGTACGATACCATCATGAGGGTGTCCTAGCTCGAATGTTGGCACCAGACGATGTCTATTCGAGGGAGTACTCCCATGAGAAGCTGGCGCGCTGCAATCACGATGCTCGTAGCCGTGAAGCGATGCTGAAAGAGGCGTAGGACGGTGATCAAAAAGTGATTACATGAATTTCCATGAAGGTGACCAGGCCGTGGGTGATTCCGAAGTTAATGCCACACTCCCGCGTTGACTACATCGTGATATGAGGTAAACCGAGAGAAAAACCTTGACTACTGCGGGGACTTACGTTCTTGACCTCGCGACAAGGTAAAACGCGTTCACGGCGCGGAGTAAAGGAGGCTGTAAAGGCGGCAACGAAAGACATGTTCGCCGCTCAATGTGCCCTGGTCCGCCATTCTCGGCCGAAATACACAGATTGACAGCAGCCCAGTGTGGTGGACTTGAAAAAAGAGGTGTTACCGTGCCGTCAGTGTCTGGTGGAAGGCGTGTTCGCGAAAGGCATCAGAGTAGGCTGGGGCACCGGGTAACACGGCGTGTACGCGCCGTTCTGGACTTGCGCCAACCCGCGTTAACCAGGTTTCACGGTGCGGTGTTGGCGGCGGTGTTACCCGCGACGAGTTGAAGCTTTCCGTCCGTCAGAGGGGTCAAGCCGCGAACCTCGGATTCGAATAACCGACTAGCAGAAGCCTTGAGACAACTGCGAGCCGAAATCTGATCCGAGCCTCTCGACCCACACTTGGCCGGGCCCGAATTACCTTGTCAACGGATGGTACAGCGGCGAGGTCCTTTGACAAAGTCCAAGTCCTTTTGTGCAGCGGTCGTCCTTTTCTCGCGAGTCGGCTGTCAGGTTCGTTCTCAACCGTGTTCCGCGCGACTTCCTCATGCGCGTCCTGACTCCCCTGCTAGCGATTCCGTCATCGTGAGATTTCCTTACTCTCTCGCCCCGGAATCAGTAATCCCAAAAATTCGACGACCGAGGCCACTTCTCGGCTGTCAAGACGCCAAAGGCAATCGACCCTCTCTTTTCCCGCTTTGTATGTGGGTCATACGATCCCCTTCCGGGTCGATCTCTTGTTTGAGCACAGCAACCCGTTCTCCCGCCATGGGTGAGGTAAGGGTGGTGTCAGGGTATAAAAGGCACCTGAAAATGATACACACATGGAAGATTAAACTTGCTAGTCTCCCGCTCAACTTACAGCGTCCCTGGTCGCTCTCAGTCCCTTGCTCATCCTCTCATAATGTACCAATTTTCCGTCATCTTCACTGTGTTGAGCATCTTCTTCCTCTCGGTACTGGGAGCACCATTGCCACTTGACAAACGGACAAACTATGGAAAGGTGCGAAGACCTCTCGATCCCCCTTTGTATCCCGATGCTGACCACTGACCACCCAGGGAACATGGTTTTACGATGGCTTGGGTGCATGTGGTGTTTGGAACAGCAACAGCGATCCCATTGTCGCCATCTCAGCCCAGATATATGGCACAGGAAGCACTTGTGGCCAAGTGAGTGTGCTTTCATGTTCGATCCCTCTCTCTCATGTCATTCTTTAGTGGGTCAGCGTCACAAACACAGCGACCCAGCAGACAGCATACGGTATGATACACGATGAATGCCAGAGCTGTGGCGCGAGTGATCTAGGTATGCTTACGCTCTAATATTTTTTTCTCGGATGCAATTTCTCATTTATGTTCAAGATATGTCCCAGGGTTTGTTTCAGCAAATTGGTCAACTGAGCACTGGTGTGTTGATCATCGCCTGGGATTACATGCCTACGGGATGGTCGCCCTCCTGAGTGCATCATTTCCCACGCATGGTTCTTCCACTCGAGATCCTGTGGGTCTCGTCAATGATAAATAGATGCACTTCGTCAGGATGTGCTTATGAATCGGAACGTTTTGGTGATGTATTATTCAGGCTATATTTGCTGCGTTTACAAAGGGATAGGCTCAGGCAGCCTCATTGTAGCCCTTACACGAATACCAATTGAATAATTATAGAATTATGTCGTGTATCTTAGATGTCTTTCTTACGACTCCAATTTACGCCTTTCTCTTCCTGATACATGTTAGTTTGGATTTGCAAACAATTGTTGGCGATATCGTGCATTCTGATCGCTTCGCTTGCTCGGATAGCACGGACATTGGGCCCATCAATGAAACTCCCAATGCGATACATTCCTAATCCCCCTTTATTTCCAACAAACTCGGGATTTCTGTACATGCACGGTCCAAAAAGTGTGCCAGACAATCCTGATCAAGTGATCTGCCACGTTCACTACTACCCCGCGTCTCTTGGAAGATCTCGCAGCGAGTAGCTCAGGGACACAAGTAACCAGATCACGCGGAATCCCTCGATGCTCCACTTCGAGCACAAAGAGAAGACATCGTTCAGCGCTATTCGGGCGGGATGAGCCCCCATTCGAGTGCGGTTAGCTCCGAGATGTTGAATATTGACTGTGGAAACGGGGGTTGGAAGCAGATCAAATGCGGAAATTCTGGACAGATGGAGATCACGGTGATTATCTCGCCAAGACGTCGAGCGAGGCAGCAATACGCACATGTTGTCCAAATGAACATGGCATCGACGCTTCGTGGTGCCTCGCACCATCGCCTTGCTCCGCTCTACCTTCCTCGCCCTCGGGGCGCTTTCGACATCATATAGTAAATAAGGAGGGTGCGCCGCCATCGGATCATGGCGTGCTTCAAGGCACGCCATGAATAACAATCATTCGAAGCAAGAACCATCTCGGTCTCTGTGGTACCTCAAACAGAAAAAAAAAATTATATGTGCTTTCTACGACCGATGCTTCCATTTGCGCAAGGTGGGTCTGGGATTTCTGTCTTCAAGTACAAGTCTAGACTCGTCTTTGACTTCCCGCGGCCCTGTGGTCATGTAGACAGCCTGCGCTATTTATTTCGGATCCGGGTATCTCCTCTCCTCTGGGTTGTATCCTCGCTTTCTAAAACAGAACAGGGACTGACCCATGGCTCTCCAAGTCAACATACCTTCCCGGGGTACGATGTGGCTATCGTTCTTCCCGCTGCCGTGGTTTTGGTTGCACCACTCGGGACATTTCTGGTCTTGAAGCTCCCGCGGGGTACGACGTGCTACTCTGAATCTGCAGTGCAGGAGCATCCGTCGCGCATTGATCCGAGGGGCTTCACAACCCGATTTCTCAGGTGATGCTTCATGAAACACCAAGCACCCCTTGCAAGTACTAGTTTGGTCATTTCCAAGACGTGGGTTGCCATCATTCCTTGCGCTGTCCGATATAGATGGAGCAGGCACGTTTGACCTTGTTGACTTGTCCAGATGGGCGACTACTTGCTATACCACACCGATCACCTCTCGCTGAACTGCAGACTGGAACCTGGTTTGCGACTCCCCCTTTGGGTCGAGGTGTTGTCGAAGGTGGGTTCCACCTGAAGGAGGGATCACGATATAATTATCAGTCGAGTCCAATACAAAGCAAGTCATCAGCTTGAGCTCCTTGACTACCAATACTTCTCTCTAGGTGAACCCCAATTCACTGAACATCCGACTTCCATGATTCACCAAACGAGTGCCGCAACTCCAAGTTTGCGTAACTCCTGTCTCTAGAGCATCCATAACAACAAGTTCAAGCGATGTCCGCCCTGCTGTTGTATCCAGTGTGCGGTAGTGTGTGCCTCGTGGCCCATTACTGCATGCCCGCGTCTCGTCGTTGCATCTGTCTGATTCGCCTTCAGGATGTTCCAGTGGTGTGACTATTCTTCGAACGATACTCGCAGGCGTTTGCAAACGTATGTATGAACACGGGAACTGGGGTATTGTTACATTCAAAATGCAGGGGTTATGTACAAGTGAGTATACCGTAGCGGTAGCAACACGCAATTAATCCTGTTTCACGAGTAAACCACCAACGTCGTAGATGTCGTACAATGAGAAGAACCAAGGGGGAATCAACAGATCATGCACAAGAGAAGAAAGCACTTGACATCAAACGAACATTAACGCGGTTTGCGTGATCGTAAATCGTCCATAGTCCAAAAAGTCAATATCAAAAGTTCGCTCATGAAAAGGCGAAGTAGATCAAAGCCAACAAAACGCTGAGAGATGTCCCCAAGGCTGGAGCATGTTTCTGCCAGGCTGCGCTTGACTGCGCTGACGACGGGGTAGCCGAGGCCGTCACAGTGACCACGGTAGAAGGATGAACAGTTGTCGTTAGAGTCGATGGTGCCGTAGCAGTCGGACTCGAGCTCATCGTTGAGGAGGAGGACCCGGTTACGGGTGTCAGGGAAGACCCGCCAACGTTATTAGGAGGATTTGGACTGGCTGGAGGCGGGGTCGAAGCAGGGGTTGACGCGGCAGCGGGGGGAGAACCCGAGGAAGTCGTCGTGGTAGGGGATGGAGCCACCGAAGTAGATGAAGATGCATCGTTAGTGATAGTAAATTGAGGACTTGCATTGCCAGAATCGCCGAACACTGTAATGGGGCATGAGCGTGGCGTATTACGTGTTAGTGTGAGGGCCACTTACAGACGACAATATAGTCTGTGCGGGTGGGGACATCAGGTACGGTGATCTGGGCATATCCGACGGAATAGTTGAGGTTGGTGGCAAGAGGAGAGTCTTGATAGATCGTTAGCAGATGGCAGTGATAGCTGAGGTGTCCCGGAACATGCAATGTTGCCGGAGCAACGCGCACGCACGAGGATGGACACCCTCAACAACTTTGAGTGGAACACTTACTTAGCATGAGGTTCTCGCTGTTGTTGTACCAATAGCCAAGAATCAACATCCCGACCGGGTTGGTCTGGTTCACCGGCAAGCCAGTAGTGCTCCTACAGAGAGTGAGTGAGTTCTGCTGCATGCAACTGAAGGAAAGTAAGCGAGCAGCGTACCAGGTGACTGTTTGCGTCTGTCCGACGTGCCAAACGGTGGTGGCCGTTGGACTGGTGATGGGCGGATCGACGACATCCCTCAAGGCTAGGGGCGAGGCAAAAACAGAAGAAAGCAGAGACGTTAAGAGGAGGACGTATCGCGCGAACATGATCTCTCTTGAGTGAGCTAGAGAGAGAGGAAACCCTTTAAGAAGAGCTTCACCGGAGGAACAAGTTGATGCGGCAGGTACCGTTATATTAGCTGGCCGTGCGAACGTAACGGCGAGACCCGTGTCAAGCTTGATGTAAAATGTTCAAATGTGGGTTTCTCAGCGTCCGAGCCAACCAACACCTGTCACTGATCGTGAGCCATAATACTTTACTAGAACATCGTCAATGGCCGCACACGTCAATCACCCCGCCACTCGGATGCCATCAAGAAGTCCACATGATCGTCGTCCAAGCTAGGCTGGGCCCTACCCAGCTTTGTCGAAAACGAAGAGACCCTGGGGTTATACCGGCACCGATGGGCCCGTCGTTGCAGAGCGATCTATGTCGACTGCATTTTTTCCATGGTATCGACTCAGCCCACCCTGATCACTGATAACGGAAATGACTACTGCCGCATGGTTACCATCGTATCCTCCAGCCTTTGCCAGGCGAACAGGGTCTATATATTGAATTCTCTTGCGACGCAAGGCAAAGGCCCGTGCTTGATTGGTGTCTGGTACTTTCTGCTGGGCGGTGGTGGTGTCGCTAGCTTGGCAGCAACCAAACATGTCACCCAATGTCAACCGCTGTACATGTGCTTGAACTTCACAGTTGGTTTCCTCATCTAGTTTCTCTCATATTTTGACGGCATATAACAGCATTGTGGTTGCATTAGAAGCGAGGAGCCAGCTTCCTTATCGTCACAATCAGGTCGCTTTAAACTGCTTTCCTTCAAGTTTGCTCCCGCCGGGGGTCCGACGCCAATCTGTCACCTTGGCCTCGGTAGTAATGTATGACCTGTGGTGAACATGTTCACCCATATGCGTCCGCTGAGAGGTTCAAGAGAGACAGATTCATACAACGTTTTCGTGGGTGCCCTTATCTCGGTTAGAATTTTAGAAGCTCATACCTGGGAGCATAATACTTATTTTTGCACGAGATACTATCTCGTCCCTGAAACATGAGGGGGGCATGTCTTGATCAATAATTTAAATGAACAAGTCCTGTCCCAGGGCCTTTATCCTATAGCTTGTAAGTACCTCATCGTATGATATATTACCTACGCTAGCGTCCGCCGCATTCACTGTGGGACGGTATTCAATGCTCCGTCCACTTGCATACTTTCCGTTCCATCAAGAATAGTCCAGCTTGATGCCTTTCGCCGGGCTACCCTTCTGCCATAAAACACCGTTGTCCGGTCGAAGCTTGGACTCAAGACCGCAGACTGCCACCCTCTTGCCTCGTGCATCAAAACGAAATCCGCAGGTTCTCCCACCAGTGGTACCAGGCTGTCAGCAGCGTTCCCTTCACGACGACCAGCATTCTCCATGACGCCAATAGCCTCCTTCGAGGTAGTGGACACCGCGCGCTTGTATGTGCCGGTCAGTTCAGCTTGAACGGGAAACCAAGCTAGCGTCTAACCACATACCAGAAGCTCCCTCCATCCCGGCTCGGTTCCGACTTGGAATAGCCCTACTTCCAGACAAGCCAGGGTCAGCGGATCGAGGTATCCTTGAGGCGTGAATGCATTCTCCACGTTATTAACGCTCACTGCGACATGGACGCCGTGGTCTCGCCAGATCCTGGCAACATCAAGGGTCCGTTCTGCGAGTGGAACGCTTCGAGTTCCATCTAAATTGGATCGACCCATCATATAAATGTCACTTTGAGGCAAGGCGACTATTTGCAGAGGGAGGTCGTCCAATTCGGCGCGCAATCTCGACCACTCCTCCGCTGAGAACATCCCAAGTCTCGTGGCGTGGCCAATAGTCACACGTTGATTTCCAGCGTTTGCTTTCGTCCATCCTACTTCCCGCATCTGACGAAGTGTTTCCCACACCATGGGCTCTGCATTGGCATCAAGGTTGTAATCGAGATGAAAGTCGACGTGGAGATCATGGTCCTGAGCCAACTTGAGGATGTGTGTCATGTTCTTGTGTGCATGCTCCAGGGATGGTTCGACCCACGGTGCAGACCCGACAACCGATATGCCATCGCGAGCGAGAGCAGTTTGGAGCAGTTTGAAGTTGCTCCCTGCTATCTCGGCTGCAACTGATGGATACAATGCTTCCTGGGCAAAGGCTGTAAGAACGCTAGGCGTTAGAGCGTTTGACAAGGGTGTGGCCACAGTGCCGGCGCCGTTACCCACCAACAATCTGAATGTCGCACACGCCTTTCCATTCAGACTTGACTTTCAGGCCGGTGTCTAGACATGCCATCCCAACAGTCATGTCAATTTCGACATACGCTCGCATCTGCGTGACACCGGCTTCCACGCTTTGGCGCACAAGTCGTGTAGCACGAACGTAGAGATCTCCCACGCGGTCCGGAAATCTAGCCTTGGCCTTGTTGGTCACCTGTAAGGCCTCCCGAAGGGAGCTTACGGAGGCGATGAGATGGGTGAGCACATGGAATGTGACATGTGATCCTGCTCACCCTGTGAGGAGTGGATCGCACTGCTCCATAATGAAGCACTTGTCCAGGTGAATATGTGCATGACACAAGCTACGGGGAACTTGAGCACACGTAATAATCGCTATGAGTTGGAAATTTGCTTACGACGGCAACAGGGTTCCGCCGTTGCCTTGGATTACAGTACAGCGGCCCGCCGTTATCGACGGAGGCCTGACTTGGTTATCAGAAGGAGCGATGCCAAGTACACGTCCGTTGAGACAATGGACATCCCAGAGCTGTTTTGCCAGATCTACATCTTCGTATGCCAAGTGGACATTGGTTATGAGTGTTCGCTCCTCGTCCATAGTGTCGGCCTATACGTTGAACGCGGTACGAAACCGTGGAGTGGCAGGGAAGGAGCGCCTTGCTCGCTCAGCGTCACCAGGGATAGGTGGGAGAAAGCATTGAAAGTTGGCAGTAAGAGGTGGGAATAACCACCGATATGGTCATTGGTTCCGGGAGTACTCTTGAAATCACCCAGGTTACAGGAAGAACAAACGTGGGAAAGTTTTTTGACGAATCCCAGCGCCACCAACCGTGCTAAGATGCTAAGGCTTTTCCACCGTCTGTGACAGACTGCCTTGATATCCTCATAGGCAAGGTTTGGGCGGCACGCGAAACCATAAACATTAGTGGATTAGACATGGGATGAACGACGGAACGAACTCCTTGTAATCGACAAACCGTATGGAACAAAAGTCCCTTATCTGTACGCGCTGGAAAATTTGCCTCGGCCTTCAAGCGCAAGTCTTTGGAGAATGCCATGTCCTCTGTTCAAGAGTGTCAGCTAATGATAGATCAGAACGAATGACGTTGGACCAACGTTCTGCACAAGCCCACGCAGTTGGTACGAGGCTGCGTGAACGAATGAAGGCGAGGTATACACCTACGTCAATAGCGTTGATCACGTCACCGTCAGCGAAGAAGGATGACAGAGCACGAAGCCGTCGAGAACTTTGAAAGGGACGGGATCAACGGCGATGCCAGCACCAAAGAGATACCTAGTTCTCGGTCCAATATTCCTGTATATCTGTACGGATAACATCGGTGACATACCCCACGGCGCCAAGTTTCTCATACCTGTCCTGCTCACGGACGGTTTGATGAACTAGAAGAGACGTCAGACCAGCTTGGCTTGAAACATACCTCGGCAGTACAAGGAGTGAGAACGGATGAACGTGCGCAGTAGAAGACAAATAATGCGAGCAAATAAGTGGTGTCCCACAACTGAGCCTCCAAGCGGGTTTGAGAATGATAGTATGACCATCGAAGAAATCAGGGACCCAGACACAAGCTCTGTTAACCAGCTCGAGCCCGACCGTGTCAGTGTCGACGTTGGTGAGACAAAGCAAGCACTCCCATTCCGTCAAGGAACCGTCACAAACTTGCATCGCGAACAAATACTTAATCTTGTGATTTTCTCACGATAACGTCTCTTTACTACTACCGCTCTCGGACTTTAGGTGAGTGAGGGAAATACTACCATCACAGACTGGCAGTGTAGTACCGGTCGTGGCATGTGGGACCTTCCGGACGATATATCAGCTTCGACTAGATAAAACGACCGTCTCAAACCCACCATGTCACTCTACAAGCGAAACACAGAACAGATGACTCGCCGTGATGATGAACAAGACGACAAGGAACTACGAGCCTTGGGCTATGCCCCCTCCTTCCGTCGCGAGTTCTCCAACCTCGCCACGATAAGCTTCGCCTTTAGCATCATGGGCGTATGCTCCAGTATTGCCAGCACTTTCAACACGCCTTGGCTTCTTGGAGGTCCTGCATCCGTTACGTGGTGTTGGTTCCTTGGGGCAACGAATTGCCTCGCTTTAGCAAGCAGTATTTCAGAGATCGTCAGCGCATATCCAACTTGCGGCGGGCTGTACGGAGCTTCTGCTCGTTTGTGTCCTATAAAGTATCGTGCATGGGTTCGTCCCTTCTTTCTCGTCAAGAATCGTTGCATGTTGACCAAATTATTATCTATAGGTGGGCTGGATCGTGGGCTGGCTCAACCTCCTTGGTCAAACTGTCGGCTTATCGTCTACCGAATTCGGACTTGCCAACTTGATACTCGCTGCGGTATCAGTATCTACCAATGGAGCGTATACAATTACTTCCGGAAAAGTCGTGGGACTCACCACCGGGCTACTTATCACCCACGGCATACTCAACTCTCTCAAAACTCGCTATCTTGGCTATTTCGCTAGCTCGTTTGTGTTCATCAACTTGGGTGCAACCTTCCTGATCATCGTTCTACTTCTCGCAATGACCCCTCGATCTGACATGCATCCGACATCCTATGTCTTCGGTGCAGAAGGGCTTATCAACGGAACTGGAGGCTGGAACAACGGTATCAGTTTTTTACTCGGGCTATTGAGTGTACAGTGGACCATGACGGGATATGACTGCACAGCTCATATCTCCGAGGAGCTCCATCGTGCTGCTTATACCGCACCTGCAGCCATCATCATTGCAACGATTGGTACTGCGATATCTGGTTGGCTCCTCAACATCGCGCTCGTTCTTTGCTCGGGACCATTCGCCGACCTTCCCGGCCCATCAGGGTCTGCATTCCTTGCCATCATGGTCTTGCGATTGGGAACTCCCATCGCCATCGCCCTGTGGGTCTTTGTTTGCATGACTGCATTTTTTGTGGCCCAGACGTCTACCCAAGCGGTATCTCGCACTTTCTACGCGCTCAGTCGCGACCATGGCCTTCCTGATGGTGGATTCTTCGGACACATTAGCAGTGCCACGCAGACCCCACTGCGAGCCGTCTGGTTAACGGTCTTTGTTAGTATTTTCCCTGGACTACTTGACCTAGCCAGCCCCATCGCCGCCAACGCCGTCTTCGCTATGACAGCCATAGCTTCGGACCTTTCCTACGTCATCCCCATCATTCTCCGACGCATCTTCCATTCTCATCCAGAAGTAAAGTTCAAACCGGGTCCATACTACATGGGCGATGGCTGGATCGGAGTCTTTGCGAATGTTTGGTGCGCGCTCTGGACGTTCTTCGTCTGCGTGGTGTTTTCACTGCCTACACAAATTCCTGTCACGGCAACAAACATGAACTATGCTGCAGTAATCACTGTGGGGGTGATTGCGATTTCTGGGCTCTGGTATGTGTTGAGTGCACATCGACATTACCATGGTCCTGTTTCCAATTTACCCTCTGGAGAAACTGGCGGAAATGTTGAGGAACATGACGTTCCCGAGAAAGTCGATGGTGACGTTGAAGAAGATGGCTGAGCTGCTTGTCGCGTGTTTCTCATACCCTACTATGTATACCATCTCTAAAATGCGAACTGGTCTTACTTTGGACTGCGGCGGCGCGAGCGACAACAGCGACTACTAGAACGCGTCACGACCGCGGCCGCAGCCAGCTGCCTGTCCCTTAAAAAGCGCGACGCGGGCACCCGCTTCCCATAGGAGCCCGCCATGTTCGCCACCGCCCGTCTGCTGCTTTGCCCATACACCGAGGCCGATCTCGACGACCTGATGATCCTCTGGAACGATCCCCGCGTCCAATCCCTCACGACGACCGGCGAGCTCGCACCCCGCGGTCCGCAGTTCAAAAAATCCCTCCGCGCACAAATGGACAGCGCCGTGTTCGGCGCAATCGTCCGATGTCGTGACACGGGCGAGTTCATGGGCCAACTCGTCGTCCACGTACCCGAACGAAGACATCGCGACGGGACGTACGGCATCTGCCTCTTGCCTGGGTTTTGGAACTGTGGCTATGGCACCGAAGCGACGGCGTTCATTGTCGACTATGCGTTTAGATGGATCGGTTTGCAGCGGTTGTCGTTGTCCGCGTTTGCAAGCAATGAGAGAGCCATCGCGGTTTATGAAAAGGCGTGAGTAGCAACATTTCGACTTGGTAACTGATTAGAAAATTGACGATGCAAACGCTCAGGGGGTTCGTGATTGAAGGACGGAAGCGGGCGTGTGTCTGGTCGAACAATCGGTGGGAGGATGTCTTGTTGATGGGCATCCTGCGAGATGAGTGGATAGAAAGGATTTCCATCTTCGAGCAATGAAAAATCTAAACAAGTCACTTCCGAGATACCCAGGTCACAGACGACAAGAATGTAGAGATACAAGATGACATGTACATATACGATACATGCAATGTGAGGTCAAGAACGGAAAAGACAAAAAGTAACAGATGTATCATGCCACATCTGTGAAATAATCAGCCAAAGACTCCTGGATCTCCTTCAACTTTGCAGAAGTCGCCATCAAGGCACGTTCTTTGCACCGCGGCATCGCACCTAGCATACCATTGTCGGGTAGCTCGCGCTCAGCTTTTAGGGTGCTTGCCGCGAACCCCATCTTTCCGATGACGTCTGCGTACTGAAAAAATGGCCCGTCAGTTTTTTCCTTCTCCTCGTCTTTTGGTTCGGTTGGCTGAGCAATCTCGACAATGACCTTGCGGCCATCGAGCTCCTCTCCGTTGAGGGACTGAACGGCCTTTCCTGCAGCCTCTGTGCTAGACACCACGACAAAGCCATAACCTGCGGAGCGGCTTCCGCGCAGGATGATTTGTGCTGAAATACTAGGGTGGATGAGCGGGAAGTAAGGGGATGCACAGGATGGTAATTACATCTCGCGCTGTACAGGTGCAAAGAAAGCCATCAGCCTTTCCTCCGTGGTGGTGTACGCAAGATTTCCGGCAAAGATCTTGTGTTCCTGGAAGGAATATGAGAAAATGAGACTACGGATCTAGGAGCAGTACCTTGCAACCGTGCTTCCCCGCATGCAATGTCGACCGCCAAAGCCTAGCCCATGCCTGATGGCACTGTACTTGGGCAACACCAGTACAACCTGGGTGGTGCTGCAGTCTTGGAGGTTCGTTTGGGAGACGCTCGCAGAGGCTGCTGAGAGCATAGTACCCGGACAGCAAACGTATACGATGCGCGCGAGTCAGCTGCGGATCTGCGTCCCAAACCTCACGTCCCTGCAGCAGCATGACATGATAAGCCATTCCAAGGAGAGAACGTAAATTAAGCCGCTCTGCCATTCCGATCGCAAGCGCAACGTCCTTTCTGGAAGTAATCAGGTGTGTCCACCGGGTCGTTGCGGCCTCAAAAAGATCGCGCTGCTCGCAAAGTGATGCGAGCTCGGTGAGCTGTACCAGAATCGACCCTTCTATGTTAGAATGCGTTGGACGCAAGTAGATCGCCTTAAGTTTGTCCAGGACCCAGTTCTCAATGGCGCGGAATTCATATTTGTGGGCGACACGCGCAAGGTTAAACAACTTTGAGTTAACTGCGTTGGTCATCGCATCCTCAAATTCATGTGGTCTGTGATGGTTCTTATGATACCATCAAAACCCACTGCAGGAAATGTACATACAGTGCGTACAACGCCCACAAAAGGGATCGGAATTCGTCCGCAGTATCCCCTTGGAGTCTGATCGGGTTGTCGTCGCTCTCACCCTCGGGTCCAACTGTGACCCCCGAATTGTTGGAGGTGCTAGAGCGCAGGTCCGAGTCTAGAGAGAACATGCTCTCAAACGTGGACTTCTCCTTTGTCAATGCTGAGCGGTGCACCTGTATTGAAAGATATGTTTTGATATGATTGAATGAATCAGTACGAGGAGGGAAAGAAGTGACCTTGAACAGCGTGTTTTCGACGAGCAATACCGTATTTCCATCGGAATAGTAAAATCTGGAGTCTCTAGTAGGTATCGGGATTGATGATCGAGATTGAAGGGCGGGAGTTGACGGGCTGACGCTCCTCGAGTGCATAGTGCTAAAGGTGTTTGTGAGATAGCATCGTGGCGTAAACAGCCAACGTTATATGAATGGCCGACTGCGCACAAACAGATGTCAATACATTGACGGCTCATCGTAAAGGAAACGCGAAAGGAACGGAAACACACGTGGCTTGAGGTATAAATGAACAGCTGAAGCAATGTCTGGGGGAATGTTCGGAAGACTTGAAGGGTATCCTCGCACAAACACGCTTGTACTGACCCAAAATGCGACCGGCCAGAGTCACGGAGAAAGGGTAGTCAACTCGGGTCGAGAGGAGGGCGGCTTGTGTAATTGCGTGCCCTTGGTGGCTGTGTGATGCGCTCGAGCAAACGGAACTGACTGGGAATGATTAATGACGGGAGATTGAGGCAGAAAAGTTGTGATGCGCAGCGACAGGACACGTCCACGTGTGAGCATTTAAACGCCCGGGTGGTTGCAAGAGGAGAAACTGGAAGCGGGAGCGGTGCCTCCCATGGGCACGCTTGGAGAAGGGGACAGAAAATCATCGTACCCCATACTCGATCTGGCATTGAGTACGGATGCTTTCAAGCGAGAAAGGGAAAGAATGACGGACCATACGGGCACAGAGTTTCTTGCTCAACGAGCAAGGCGGGGCTGAGGACGGCGGAACTGAGGTATACAACACTCCCCAAACTTGGTCAGACTATATCCGCTACAATTGGGTCAGTACAAAGATATGAGCATTCAGAAGGTAATTTCTCTCCTTCCGCAGTGAGTCCGCCACTTGGGATGAGTAGAGTCGCTACACAAATGCAGTAAGCCATTCAATTCGATATTTGAACCTCAATGGACCAAGTAACCCCCATGTCTCTCTTACCAGCGGAACACGCAGCATATAACTCGCCGTCGTGACGAACAAGACGACGACGAATTACGAGGATTGAATCACCTTCAACACACCCTTGTTT
>JBBPQT010000487.1:0-14799 GCA_038092715.1 Boletus smithii | reverse complement strand
AGGCAAGCCGTCGATAGACGCAGGACATGCTCATCACTGGCACCGAGTCCAATGCTTTGTACTTGAAGCTTCAAGACCACTCATGATGAGCTTACCATCAGTTTGGAGTGTTTGCATTTATCATCCGGACAGGACGCGCTGTGATGAATTGAGAGTACGAAGCTTGCTCTCTTATGCATTCACGTGGTCGAGTGCGCAGATAGTTTCTTCAAACCAAACCTTCGAAATCGGAGGGTCGTCGTTTTGATCTTACGAAGGTGCCTTCTGATAACTATGCTCCTACTGTACATACTACATGCTACTATACGGTTTCATGTACGACAACAAGACAAGAATGGATTAAATAAAGAGCGGGATGGGATATGCACAACAGTCAAATAATCAACGTGGGCGTGGTAGAAAATCTCCGCAGGATCACGAGGCTGCTGAGGAGATAGGCGAGGTTAAAAAGCTAATGTGTCTGGTCATTGGTGGACCCGTAGTAGTTGAATCAAGAGCGTCCAAATCCACCGTAGTAAGATATTGTGTGGTTCCAGACACCGTGATTCCAGACACCGGGGTGGTGAAATCATCATCTTCCGAGGAATTCTCCGACTCTGATGAACTCATGCACACCCGGTATATGTATGTAACGACAACGAGCAAGTTGCATACAATCAAGGATGAGATGAACTGTGAAAAATTCGCGCGAGTTTAATAAGCAGTGATAACTTGAGCATAGACATACCTCCAAGTTGGCAAAAATTAATTCAAGACTTTCGTCGTTAATTATCTGAGCGACAGCACGCAGCAGCGAACTCATCGACATGATCGTGTTAGATGAGAATGTCAACAAGATCATCCTCCGCTGTCGTCGGGGAAGCTTGATCCTCCAGAGAAGTTTAAGAGATAGAATGACGAGAGTCGCGTCGCCAACGAAATCAGCTGCCAGAAATTGAGCACCTGGCCGGAAAAAAAAGCATTGGTACACTCACCTGTTACTTCAAAAATTGCCATCGAGTACGGGATGATACATATCGGGCGGCCAAGTTGGAATTTTGAGCTGTCCTCACACCACCATGTCTTCAAAGTGATCAATAACGCCCAGACAACAACGAAGAGGGCTCCGATGGCATGCATAAATTTGCGGAGACAAGTGGAAGGCGAGGTGATTCGGACTATTGAATAAAGCAGACTCATTCGAACGGACCTGGCGGAAGTTGTGAAAACTAGAATGTAAAATAGTAACGAGATGCGAAGAGACTTACCACACGACGCTCGTAAATGCGTATGAACAGATCCAATCGGCAACATTGACTGTCTGTAAATTTTCTAGAAATGGGGAAGTTATTGTATGTCCAAGTGCACGGAAATCAAGGACGACTTACGGGCCTGGAAATATATCAAAAGAGCGACGACAAATGCTATTGCACCAACCATCGCTACTGCTGCCCACACATCTTCCCACCAAAATCTTCGTATTCTCAATCGAAATGCCAATCGAAGGAGAGTGACTATAGCTGTCAGAAACTCAATAACGCTGGACGCAACTAAAACGGTTGCACTACGTCAGTAGAACCAAAGGAGCTGTTGAAAACTCACTTGCAATAGCTGTAGTATCGACTGCCATGGACAAAATACGGGGAGCACTGATCTGCGAGACTGGTTAAATGTAACCAGAATCATAGCCTGAGTATTAGCAGATCAGGTGCATGCAGGGTCAGCAGTCTGAGAGAAAGTATCGTCATGGTTGACTTGGCGGATCGAGGTGCCCAGTAAAAAGTACTAAAGCGAACTGAATCACTCGGGTAAGCGGGTGATGCGGCAACAGGGGCACCTCCTGCACCGGTGGATCGCCGACCAAGTTTATCTTTCAACAAAGTTTATCTTTCAACATGACCTCGTCTACAATGTCTTGGCGCGCCGCTCCACCCTTTTCGATTAAACTTTGCCCTGGACCCATCCAGGGGCCATCACATTCGTGTCGGGTGTGCGCGTCGACCGCTGGTCACCCCGCCGAGATCAGTCCCTTTTTCAAGTCTCGTAAGTCTCTCTATTTTTTTGCATCGCCTGGTGCAGCTGGGCACTGCTTCAGACCTGGCAGTACTCAAACCCAGGACAATGGTAGTTATGCTTGTAACATGCAGGCCGGCGGACTCGGCAGATCCGAAAGATCGTGCCTATGGACGGAAGTCTTGTGATCTCGAAAGTCTGGTTATGGGGGATCATATGATGTGCATTGTTTTTGCCTGCAAAGTGTCTTCGCCTTCGCGCACAAGATTCAGCGGAGTTTGAAACTGGCATTGGTGACCTACTATGTCACAAGATAATAAAAGCGGGGATGCCTCGGGAGGGTGAGTTGTCCAACTTCCAATGATTCGTGCCAACTAAGTCTGCGCAGGGATGACAACAAGTCAGAACAAAACCAACACCCTTTCTCAGCCTTTTACCTGACGATGGTTGTATCAGCCATCGCTGTAGTGACAATTGCTATTGCAGTAGCATCAACTACGACGACCGATCACTCGCCGAGTCTCACCTTACCCCCTGGTGCTGTGGTGTGTTCTTTGCTGTGGCCCACGAGAGGCTTATTAACAACTCAGTTCATTAATCCCCTAGAATACAATGTCGTCGGTGCAGACTACGCCCAATGGCGTACAAACGACTCTTTCGTGGGTTTTAATCCCACAAACACGACCCCACCCTTCATCCAAGTCTTCGATCCCTCGTTCCTCGACATAATAGGTCCGAATGCAACTATTCGGCTCCTTGCGTCGCACCCAGGCTTCGCCTTTGCTCACGAAGCGCCGATCTACGTGCCCGACATCAACGTTGTTTTCTTTTCCAGCAACGATGGTGGTCCTCTTGGATATAATGGCTGGCACAATAATAGTGTTGTCTCGATGCTCAATATGACGGAAGTCGATAATGCCCTTGCTGCCACTACCGCTGGAGTCAATATACAAATTCAAACCGTGAGCAGCATTTACATTGGTCACCAGGAAAACATCGCTCACACTTGTTCAGTTAAACCTTCCTGACACCGTACAGATGGTCAATGGAGGCACGGGCCCTTACAAGGGCAATCTTCTATTTGTCACGTCAGGACGTGCCCTCCTGCCTCCTTCAGTGGTACTTGTGAACCCCAGTCCACCGTTCAATACCACCGTCTTGTTGGACAACTTCTACGGCAGGCAGTTCAACGCACTAAACGATATCAAGGTTCTACCTGGCACTAATATCATGTTTTTCACGGACCCCACGTAACTTCTCAATTAACCTAGGAGACAGGCAAATTTGACAAATTCGTGTAGATATGGCTGGATGCTTGGATTCCGTCCCAAACCAATGTTACCTTCCCAGGTATACCGCTTCGATCCATCAACAGGTCAAGTCCGAGTTGTTGCCGACCAATTCGTACACCCAAATGGCATCGCCTTTACCCAAGACGGTAGAACGGCATTCGTGTAAGCGGGATCCTGATGTGTCTGCTTACTCTGCTGCGAAAATTTACAAATCTTCAGGACTGACACGGGTGTATGCAGTGGTTTGTCGGGAAACAACCAGGCACATCCTGCTACAATGTAAGTTCCCTTGAACTTGTTTGTTCTCAGGTATCCTTAACTCTGCGCTGCAATAGCTACCAGTATGACGTGGACCCAGTGACTCAGTCGTTTACAAACCGTCGTGTCTTTGCTTACAGCGATTCTGGAATCCCAGATGGCATCCAGCTTGACACGAACGGGAATGTGTTTTCAGGGTGTGGGGAAGGAACACACGTATGGAACTCGAAGGGTGCTCTCGTCGGGAAATTCTTTTTAAACAGTACGACGGCCAACATGATCTTTACAAAGTCTGGCCTCCTTATTTTAGCTGAGGAAAGGATTTATCTGGTCAACATCCAGGCGCAGGGCATCGATTTGGCTGCGTACTAATACCATATCGCTAGCACGTGACTGATAATAAGATCCCTGAGTGTTATTACTGGGACCCAACTGACAGTAGCTGGGATGGTTCAAATCAAAGTGTCGACTGCTTACATTTCCGCATCCGCCAATCGCTTCCACCATGCGGCCCATGTGTCACCCAACTCTACCCTTGTAGCATTTGGAACAGGTCGTCTCGTAGCCTTGTGGAACATCGACGCGAGTCGGCCAGTTTTTCTTCTGCTGTCCTTCAACTGATGGGCCCTCCAGGACCAAAGTGACAAGGGTATCTACGAAACTCTGGCAGGTCACGAGGGTTTGGTGACCTGCGTGCGATTTCTACGCGACGACTTGCTCGTGAGTGCAGACGACAAAGGGCAGGTTCGGTTCTGGCAAAAGTCTGAAAAAGTATGATGACCCTCCCCCGTCTCCATAGTCTCTCTGATGCCACAATCGACGTCAGTGGAGGGATGCTGTCACCGTACATGCGCATTCCCAACCGATCTCTGCTCTCTCTGTGTCTGGAGGACTCCTAGTGACAGGTGGCTCCGATTCCTCCATCAAGATATGGACTGTTATCGATGAACAAGAAACTCGTACGCAAACGCTTCCTGTCTATGTGGTTGAGGAGGGTCCTGACTGGACTGGCTCATAGTCAAGGTTGAGATGGCTCAGGTCATCTCCCTCCGGGGAAAATACCCACTGTCACTAGCCGTGGCAACACTTCCTCGTTCCCAAGGTCCGTTCTGGTTTGGAATCTGATGTTCTTGAAATCCATTGCTTTTTGATAGCTACTATCCTCGCCATCGCCGGAACCGACAAAGACGTACATATCTGGACACGTTCTGACAGCAACGTGCGTCCTGATCTCGTCGTTGATTCAATTCTTTTTAACCTTCAGCGTCGTTATAGTTTGTCCGTTCCGTTTCCCTTCCGGGCCATGAAGACTGGGTGCGGGCCCTGGCATTCTGTACACAAACACCATCTCCAGGGAACTCTTCCGACGATCAGCTCATACTTGCTTCGGGCTCTCAGGATGGAACAATCAGATTGTGGAACATCGGTGCTCTCGAGATCGCGAAAAATCAGAGCGACAGGAACGAAAGCACCAATAAACTCAGCGATGATCTACTAGATGCCTTCGAAGCTTCGCTCACGGATCCTACAGAAGGCGAAGAAGGTGGAAGACAAATTTCGCTCAAACATCATGTTTTGACAGTAAAATCCAAGGATCGTGGGTGTGTTTTCCTCCCCACTTTGCTCATGATTATGTGATCGAGTGTTGAAAAGAGCTCAACAATACACCATAACATTCGATGCATTGCTCATCGGACATGAAGCAGGCCTAACGTCGCTGACATGGGCGCCATCTGCCCCGGCGAGCGCTTCACCACTGCAAACTATTTTATCAAGTTCAACAGACTCTTCTCTGATTCTGTGGTCTCCAAGCCAAATATTGCACTCGGCGTCCTCTAGCAATGTAACAGCCGGTTCAATATGGATCAACCGTCAACGGTTTGGTGATGTTGGAGGTCAACGCCTTGGAGGGTTTGTTGGCGGACTTTGGGCGAAAACCACCCAAGGCGATGAGGTTATAGGCTGGGGGTGGAATGGAGGGTGGAGACGCTGGCGATATGTGCAAGCAACAGAAGGCGACCTGGATACCGCGCACTGGAAAGAAATCGGTGCTATCAGTGGACACAGCGGGCCAGTGAAGGACCTTGATTGGAGTCCTGCTGGAGAATACATCATCTCGGTCGGGTAAGTTGGGTTGAATAAATATATCTGCGTGTCAGGCTAAGTGGGTCAGGTTGGATCAGACGACCCGTATCCACGGTGCTGTTCCCTTGTCTTCCTCTGCCTCACGTTCATCGGGAGTGTGGCATGAATTGGCGCGCCCTCAAGTACATGGATATGATCTTGTAGGCGCAACTTGGCTGGGTCCGTGGACATTCGCAAGTGTCGCAGACGAAAAAGTTGCCCGTATTTTTGAAGCTCCTCAGGGGTTTGTGGAGACCATCAAGAAGCTGGGTGTTCGTGGTGCGGTAGAGAGTATCGTAAGGGTCGCAGAAGAACTTTAGGCTACAAGCATGCTGATGACATCTATTAGGGAGAACGGCCGATTGCAGCCCATGTGCCTCCACTGGGGTTGTCAAACAAGGCAGTTAGTGAGGGTCTGACTCTTCACTTGAAGTCATTGCCCACCATTCTTACATCGTGCTTTCGGCAGCACCGGCTCAATTAGACTCGTCACGGCCAGACAGGCGACCCTTTGAAGGTGAACTCGCGGCGACAACGCTCTGGCCGGAAGTTGAGAAGGTCTTCGGCCATGGTTACGAGGTGACAATACATATATCTCTTCAAACATGTGGTATTGAATGCCCTTTCCGATCAGTCGATAACGATCGCGTCATCCAACTCTCATGATTTACTTGCCACCGCTTGCAGGGCTACCGCTGCACAACACGCGGTGGTTCGTGTGTACTCAACGTCTACATACCAACCATTTGGTTCGCCATTGGAAGGACACTTGCTCACGGTCACACGTATCGTCTTCAGCCCGGATGATCGTTATATTGTTACTGTCAGCCGTGATCGCACGTGGCGATCGTTTGAGAAGCGGGACGACGGTATGTGACCGCCCCAGGCAACCTGGTCATCACATGATCCATCTCCCTCCGCAGGATATTTCCCGGTCGCTGCAGACAAGTCCCACGCGCGAATCATTTGGGACTGTGCGTGGAGCAGCGAAGGAGACGTGTTCGCCACTGCTTCACGGGACAAGACGGTATGTGTCTCTTTGTCTGCCTTGATGGTACGCGCTCATCGATGTCCCGTCAGGTAAGAATCTGGTCTCCGAGAGCTGGTTCGAACCCGTGGCCTACGCTCGCCACGTTAAAATTCAACGAAGCAGCGACTGCGGTTGCCTTTTGTTCCCTGGACACCACGAGGTAAGGTGCATTTCCTTCCTTTAGTAAGATGATGGATCTGACGAACAGGCAGGCGGTTGCTCGCTATTGGTTTGGAAACGGGGGAGATTTTTATCTATTGCAACCTACTCGCTGCCCCTGAACAATGGGAAGTTGGAAGTTCGATTCCCATTGGGTAGGATTGATTCCCCCGACCTGTTTTCGTGTGGGACTCAATTTTGATTGCAGTGTTGCCCATGCCGACCAGATTCATAGATTGGCATGGCAGTCTACTGATGCACCTACCGAAAAACATCTTGCGTCATGCAGCGAAGACGGTACACTCAAGATATTGGTAGTCCAATGTTGATGTATAAAGTATGTATCCGCGAGAAGACGAGAGAAAATTCATGTAACACAGTATACGCAAGGAAACGCAATCATAGTGAAAGAGGAACTACTGCTATACAGTGGTAAGGATTGAGAAAGAAGGTGTCAGGCGATATGAGGAATCGACAGTCAAGTTAGTACGGAAACAGTTTCGCTCGAATGGTTTGGGGGTACCGGATATACGGGTATAGAACGGATCAGTGACCGGAAGGTTACCTGTATGTGTTGATATAGTAGCTGGTAACTGATGGTGTGAATAAGCAAGACCAGGGCCAGTGACTTCAGCAAAGCGGGCCCATGCACGTAAGGATACAAGAACAGGGTTCGTCAAATTTAAACAATATCGCGAAGACTCATCGGAACTTCAGGCTGTGAACATTCGTCAAATGCTTGTCTGAACAAAAGGCAGAGAAAGAGCGTACGCATTTTATCCTACGAGATAGTGCCCAGTGAGTCATGTTCTTTGCGAATAAATCTGAACCCTTACTTGTAGAAACATTCAATGGAGCGCAGCATCTCAACATCCCCGCCCGTCGCAGTCACAAAATTTATGATAACACCGGCACGTGCGTAGCTTGACGCGATGGCGGGAGCAACACTGTCAACGCTGAGTGAGAGAAGTGAGATAAGAATACGACAGTGCCTACCGATGAGCGTATTCTTCCACTGCCTTGGGCAGATCTGCAAAGCCTTTAGCACACAGAGGAGAGAATTGGCAAAAGCTTGATATACCATAGTTGATGATAAGAGGTACGTGGGTTATCTCTGGGATCTTGACCGGAACGTCATAGACAACCAACACCTTGGTCAGTGGCTGCCTCATCATGACTGAAGCAGTACTTCTGAATTTGTTCAGAGCTGCCAACTTGGTTCCAGCATTCATTTCTCCGTGCTGAAGACATAGGTCAGCTCGATAGTGACGTCAAACTGATGGACTCACAAGCGGGACCGCTTCCAATCCGCGACTTGCCAGTTTATATATGACGGCATCCAAGGCGTTCATCCCGCCGACATGAACAATCGCTTGGCTTACTTCAATGTCATCAAAGATGTCGGCCAATGCATCCAACTTCCACTCTCGAGCTTGAGCAGTTTCCACGCTTGAAGCCCCCCTACCCGAACCGATGATTCCATGACCGCCACCTGACGCACCGACATTCGTGGAATCTGCGCGACCGCCAGCCGTGAAAGCGAGGTACAAGTAAAACTGACGTAAACCCCGGGAACCTTGACTCGTCTCGGTACTTGTGACGTTTCCATCCCGGCGTACCAAGACCCTAACGGGTTCCCTGAGCTGGATAGCCGTCGCAAGGTTCAGAACATCTTGAGGTACCGTGTTCGAAAATAGGGCGGTTTGACGCTCAATGATCGTTGGATTGCCTCCAAGATCGTTAGGGGGTGATGGAGGAATGGTAGAATATCTCCGTGCAGAGTTTACTATGCCCGCTAGTGGATTGTTGGTATCAAAAGAGGTGAATGGTGATTGACCCGAGCCATTAGAACTTGGCGTTGGAGTGGTGGAACCCACGGGACGGGATCTAGGGGGAGGGAGTAGCTTGACGATGTTGAAAACGTACTCGTGCAGATTTCGAGCAATCAACTGGTCGACTTCGTCGAGCACCAAGAAGCGAACCTCTAAACCAGTGAGACCTCCTGGGGAAGTAAACAATGCATGCAATTTTTGTGGCGTCCCGCAGATAATGTGTGGCATGTTCTGCTGGAGAAGGCGCAGCTCCTGTGTGAGGTCGTTCGCGTTTGTTGACATGCCCACTCCTAATGCTGATCGGATGCCAATGGGCCCTCCCAAATCTCGAATCATACGTTGAGCTTGTGTTGCCTGATCCACCGTGGTGGATATCATCACAGCGAGAGGACCCCTGTTGGGAGGTCTACCCGTTGAATTGACCACAGCAACCTGAATGGCGGGTATGACATATGCAGCAATGCGTTCTTGGGTCGGAGGAGCTTGTGCGATGATGTCGGAACCTCGAAGAAGGAAAGGAAGAGCGCGTTGTTGAATCTTATTGGGTGGACCAACACTAGCAGTTCACTGCATCAGCCCTGGTAACTGATGTGTGAAAAATCGAGTCACCCAAATTTGCTCAGGGAGCGAAGTAAGTCAGGTGCGAGGTTCAACTGCTCCCATTTAGAGACCATGGGACCACTGTCGCGAGGAGAACCACCTGACCAGTCACTGCCTTGCCCATCGATGATCTGTCGGTCACTAGGTCAGAACTGCGTGTAGTGCTGGAAATAGCACGCTCACACCAACCGATTCCCTGCGCATTAATCCTCCGGTGACGGATCGGCGCTTGTCACGCACGGGGTCATTACGCACGAGGGTTGCAACATTGTCCACTCTCAAAGGTAAATCGAGATTTCCCGCAGACCATGTTCGCGTCGGAGGGTTCGGGGCACGAGGAGCAGCCCTCAATTCAGGTCGATTGGGTAACCCGTGGCCCAGCAATGCGGGATTAGGACTGATATTAGCCCCGAATGGCTGATTTGGGGGAATATCTGGTGTACGAGGAGTAAGTCGACCAAGCGTAGTCGCACCCTGGATGTGTTGTTGTGTTTGCAACGCGAGAAGCTGACCGACAGATGTGGTCAAGGTATTTAAGCGCTGTGATATCTGGGATATATCGTCGGGTGGTGGGGACTGGTTTGGAGCGATACCCGCACTAAAAGATGCTCTTGGTATAGTAAAGGAAGTAGTGGAGTGACCACCAGTGGGTGCGAACGGATCCTTGAACTCTGGCTGTGAACTACTAGCCTGTGGCGTGTTGTTAATTGAACGTTCGACAAGGAAATCTACTTTGCGGTGGACATCGCGGAGTTCCCGTCGAACTTCCTGAGCCGTGAACTCGCATCGCAGCAGACGCTCTATGATATCTTGGATGAGAGGCGATGTTTTGAGCTGAGCATCAAGGTTCTGCGAGAACTCTGCACCAGAGGCGAACTGACTGCCGGAATCTAAAGATGAAACGGGAGAGGAAGATACGAAGGGACCATTGAAGGATAATGAACGAGACGGGTTGTTTATCATGTTGACAGGAGGCGTATTGATGCGGCCCCTAGATTGCTGGATGGGTGCCGAGAAAAACGGGGAATCTGCAGATGTCCGCGCTCGTTGATCCGTGGTGATTGATCCCGGTGTATCGTCCGCTTCTGGCAGAGCCTCCAAGCTCCCAATGACGCTCATGTCGCGAGTACGAGAAAGACTGTACGGTCTGTCCAGCTCTGCATGATGTGTGGCCGATGAGACATCGGGAGGGGTTGGGGATGGATGAAAGCGCATGTCGAACTGGCTCTCGCTATCCTGAAGGGGAGTTGGAGAGGAGCGTACAGACCTATGTTCGACAGGAGATGGGGCTGAGAGGCCAGAGACGGACGCCCGATCCTGCTGTCGAGGTGTGGGAACTGCAAGACCAAACCCATTCAATGAGCCGCCATCATCCTCACCGAGACGCATGCTGCCAGGGAAGAAAGGGGTAGACGCTGGATTCAGGGCTGCGGTTTTGGCCATTGTGTGAGAAGATCCAAAGTGCGTCAAGAGAACAAAGACTACGTCGGACCGAGATTGAGTAGCAGGACGATGAATTCGTGCAAGAGATCTGATCTTACCTGCACGTCGTATAGTCAGGCCAGTTCCATGCAGATAGTGCGGACAAGAAAGGTTGTGGATGGGCTGGCGAAAACTCGGTGGATACTCGCCCTCGCAGGATGGGATGGATGTCGCCCAACAACGTCAACTTCAGTGTTTAGCCGACTGACAATGTGCGAAAGTGGCGCCGACTCTGCATACAACGCATACTCATTCATACACATCAAAAGTACATGGAAAGACAATCACACAATGCCCTCTAAAAGACTGAGACCCCAAACCTGGCGCCGCTTGCGCAACTTGCGCTCCTTTTCTTGTCTGGGATCTAATAACACCGTAGGTTCAATCTTTAGTGATCTGGCACAACGAGTTAGCACAAAGTTTGATATAGTCGCGAAACGCCCTACCGGAGCGCACTCTTTTGAGCACGATGCACATCTGGTGGTTCCTTCCTTGACCGATAATCATCCAGGCGCTTGGAAATCTTCTCCCGGACTTCAGGAAGATCGGATATGAGTATAGAAACCTGGACGAAAGGAAATTAGCCGTGGACTTGGTCGCGAAACAGCCAACTTACGGTGAGTTTGCGTTCCCCGAGGGTGCCCTCTAGCTTGCAGGCCCTTTGCCTGGCTAATTTTGATCCAAAAGTCATGATAGCATACTGGCGAACTCTCATGTTCTGGTGGTAACTCGCGGGGGGAGGTTTAACTGTCATAGCCACACCACCACAACAGTGTATCCTGACTGATAGGATTTTGCCGCAGCAGCTGAAATGCGCTATCAACGCGTTCTCGTCCACATCAGGACCGATCTTGATGACAGATCATGAGCAAGATCGAGATCGAGAAGAGGACTGCAGTAACGTACATTTCCCACATACGCGATGCAAGGTTCAACCAATTTTTTGGCCCTGTGGACACGTTTTGCGGCTTCTTTGACGGCAGCCTTTGCCTTATCTAGCTTGTGGGCACGACGAGTACGACGTGATGTTGCGTGCGGCTTTTGAGGCTTGGTACCCTGCACCCATACAATTCAGTCTACTGGCTCAGTCTATGTTGTCGCGGAACGGCGTACCTGGGCATGGGTATTCTGGGTGGGTGCAGAAGCGACGGAAGCTAGAGAGGGGCTTGGAGCGCGAAACTTGGTCATGCGCGCTGGATGGTGTTCGAGAATCTGGTTTGTGGATTTTTGGGGGTGAACATGTCACTCGGACTGGCCTTTTGAACTACACGGGCTGCAGAAGCTGGACCCGGGGCTTTGAACATGTTAGCGAGGACAGCCTGGAATGGGGATCAATAATAATGGATCGAGTTGGACGAACAATGGACGAAAAATGTGGACCATACTAAACGATCCCACGACATTATGCAATTTATTGGCTTTGACAATGGGCGTTCGCTTTGACTCATGACCACCGCTCGACTGTACCGCAGCGTGGCTAGAGAACTTGCGAGAGCGGTGAACACGGTGTTCTGGCTGGATGTACGGTGCGATCTGACTTGGTTCATTATTTTAGAGCATCTCGCCGCGAACGCAAAGGAACAAAGACATTACAGCCAACTTTCGAAGCCTGTTCGAGGGTCAATCCAGCGAGCGCGAGGTATTCCGCCATGACGTGGAAAACATTGTGACTTTTATGCGCTCGCAGAGGGAGTACAAGGTGCTCGTTCTGGTCGGATTCAAGGGACACAGCTGACGCGTGCATGCAGATGCTGTTAGAAAGATACAACCCGCTCGTTGACCTGACCGGGGAGGAGAGGATAGAGGCTACGGCGCGGAGGGTTGGATTGAACATGCCCAACGTCGTTCGAGACAGTGACTA
This sequence comes from Boletus smithii, assembly GCA_038092715.1. NCBI lineage: Eukaryota > Fungi > Basidiomycota > Agaricomycetes > Boletales > Boletaceae > Boletus > Boletus smithii. The sequence goes on along the minus strand of JBBPQT010000487.1, from coordinate 2,169 downwards.
GATTAGACATGTTGACTTGTTTCCGTCGTCGCAGGATGTCGTTCTCCACTCAAGTACTGAAATGTGATCCAACATCGATCCAGTTTGATCCAGACGGTCGTCCCCGCTTCGCCTCCCAGCACACCTTCGCCTCTCTCCGCGCAGCGTCTCGCCATCTCAACGCCCTCCAGCCCGTCGCCTTTCCAACCGAAACTGTCTACGGCCTCGCAGCCCTCGCCCTCAACGCCGAGGCCGCCTCACGCATTTTCTCCACAAAGGGCCGTCCCGCCGACAACCCACTCATCGTCCATGTCTCCTCCCAAACCATGCTCCAGTCCCTCCTTCCTCCCAACTTCACCGTCCCTCCTTCATATCACGCATTGATCAAAGCTTTCTGGCCTGGCCCACTAACACTCCTCTTCCCGAGCGACGCGACAAAGATTCCCAGCATCATCACTGCAAATCATCCGACCGTCGCCGTCAGGATGCCTTCCCATCCAGTCGCGCGCGCGCTCATTGCCGTTTCAAACGCTCCCCTAGCTGCACCAAGTGCCAACACCTCAGGCAAACCGAGCCCTACCCGCGCCGAGCATGTTTTCCGCGACCTCAACGGCAAGGTTGCAATTATCCTAGATGGCGGGCCTTGCGATGTTGGCCTCGAGAGCACCGTCCTGGATGGCTTGCACGACGATGGCAACATTCGCATTCTCAGACCAGGTGGTATCACAGTAGAGCAGATAGAAGAGACACTCAAGCTTGCTCACTCTGGACATAAGATACCCAAAGTTCTCGTTCATCGTCGTGATTTTCTGGACCACGCCATCGAGCAAGCTCCCACCACTCCAGGCATGAAATACCGTCACTACGCACCTGCGGTTCCCGTGACCCTGCTGCGAACAACCTCTCATCCACCCAGTGGAGCAAACTCCATATCTCCATCCACTTTGTTGGCATCTCTCAAGAACTCCGCAGTTGCAATCCCGCCTCCAAAAGTGGGCTTGTTGGCTCCGTCTGAGTCTGTTTTGGCCAAGACGCTTCTTGAAGATCCAGCGATTCAGTGGCATCGTTATACTCTGGGATCCCTGTCAGAGCTGGCGGTCATTGCCCAACGTCTTTTTGATGGGTTGTTGACGCTCGAGCGGGAGCGTGTTGACCTCATTCTCATAGAAGAAGTCCCCGAGGAAAATGAAGGGTTAGCTATCATGAATCGAGTGAAAAAAGCAGCGGGCGAAACCTGTTGGATCGTTCCAAATTTGCTTTAGATGTCCATGTACGTCGCTCTGTTACTTGCCATTTATCAATAATTCCATTGAGCATATATTCTAAAGTCGCGCGAAAGTCATCTGTTGGAAGATGGGCATTTTCCTGGGAACGCTGACGTTGTTCAGCTTGCATCAGCAACCTACATACTTGTTGCTTTCTTTTCCCGTCCCTGTAGAGCTTATCAACAATCCCACAATTCTGGTCACGCGAGTTGCACTGAGTCATAGTGAGCACCGCCGTAACCTTTCTGTCATGTCCTTTCTTTTCCATTCTCTCAAAGACCGCCTGACCAGCACAACTTGCCTCACGTTTGTGTACAAGCGCCTCGTGTTGTTTGCCATCAGTGTATCAACACGATTTCTTCTAGATCCGCATTCTCTCCTGGGCTCATAGTAGCTGATGTTTCGCGACACCATGATGATTCATGAAAGACGCGATGGTGCGTACAGCAGAATTTCTGGCACCCGATTTTCTGACAGGCAGTACTCCTTTGTTCATCCGCCATGTCAGATCTGCAATCTGCAACGTGTCGCCGCGAGCTTCCACTGGCAGGCTTGCTCTGTCCTGGTCATGTGGTTCACCCCTTTCACAGTGAGCGTTCACGCCATCTGGGGTGTAGTACCATGCTGGTCCCTGTCTACTTTGTGCGATCAGCCTTTCATCGTAATGTAACCATCGCCTCATACTCTCGCTTGCAAATGATAGAGTAGATTCCTGCCATGATAATCTTATCGCCCGACGCCTATAAAGAGTTCTCCAGCTATATTCAGGAGTTCATTCCTCACACCCTAACATATCGTTTGCCTGGACGCTTACGACCAACTTAATTTCACCGCTCCCTGAGTGATCTCTATCGGTCAGCGACGTATCTTCGGTTCCGTGGATGATCACTCACTTGGATTTACTTCTCCTGTAGACTTTACCTTG
>JBBPQT010000486.1:0-14814 GCA_038092715.1 Boletus smithii | reverse complement strand
CCCGGGTCCCCCGGGGGCCCCCCCCCCCCGGGGGGGCCCGGGGTTTTTTTGGGGGGGGGGGGGGGGGGGGGGGGGGGGGGGGGGGGTGTCACAGTGCCAGTGGTGCTGCGACTCAGCACCGCTTGGGCCTCGGGTATGGCCACAGGCGTAGTTAGCGACGTTTGTGTCGAAGTCATCATAAGCGTCTCCCGTGCATCCTGAATGGCCGCAACCCATCCCTGTACGTCTTCGGGGCTCTGTGCCTGAAGATAAAACGTTCTGACAGATGTCACGACCCCGAAAGTGTACAAATGCTTCTTCAACATAACTTGTGTGCACGAGTGGACATCGGTCAGATTGAGCAGGCGGAGAAGCTTGTACTCCGCAGAGGTCTTGTAGTACGCCAGATGCGCTGGTCGTAATACAAACCATCTCTTCTTCCACGTCTACAACAACATCCAGATTCAGCAATGAACGAGTGCTCAGGGACCCACTGACCTTGCGCCGCTCGCCCTTCTTCCAAAGATAGCCAGACTTGATCACGCCTTCGTCCACCGAGTCTTGAATGCATTGAGACTTGTCCGCCGTCTTCCACGGCCCTTCCTCTTCCTCTTCCTCGTCTTCTTCTTCAGACTCCTCGCCGCTGCCTGCCGCGCGCTCCGCGATCGAGGAGAGGGGTGGCTGTGAGCTGCTGCCAGACAGCAGCACTCCGGAAGAACCCATCGATTGTGAATGTGTGGGAGACACTAAATCTGGTGACAAGACGGAATCCGAATCTGACTCTGTTCCGGAAACATGTGCCTGCGTGACTGGTGGATTCTGCGATTCCCAAGATCAGAACAATGTATCGAAGCGGAGAGACTCAGCAGTGGATCACACCTTCTTGGGCTTGGCTGCGGAGTGCACAGAGAGCTTTCTCTGTATCTCTTGTGGAGAAGGCGGTGCTGCTGCCGAGGGCGACATGCTCCAACCCTGCAGGACAAACGCTTGGTTACAGGCAAGGTCTCTTTCACTCTATGGGCCGCGCAACCGACACGCTCTGTCACACGCGTGACGTCGTGTCACCCTCGCCCTCGGAGTGTCGCCCGTGGGTCTCCTGCTGGCAGTCTGCATAATGACCGATTGCATGTATTTCCTTGCACACGTCCTTCGCTTGCCAACCGTTGACGAGCAGAGTCTGCTTGTTCAACCGAAACCGCGTATGATAAGATTATAGTAGGATTCCTAATCGAGAATTGTGATCAGATAAACCCCGATTGTCAGCCAAGTTGTCCTTCAACACTCTTGAACCTCAACCTCAACCTCGACCATGACATTGTCCGCCCAGGAAAAGTTCGACAAGGCAGTCAAGTACATCCAGGGTCTCCCCAAGGATGGCCCTTACCAGCCTGATCAGGACACCAAGCTCAAGGTGAGTATTCTCTTCAAGATCATGCGATCGGCTAAAATCATCGTCTCAGTACTACGCATACTACAAGCAAGGTTCGGTTTCTTGGAAGAGTCGACACTGACCCTGACTGAATGCCGCGTTCAGGAACCGAAGGTGATGTGAACACCGCGAGACCAGGTTTGCTGGAGTTTGTCGGAAAGGCTAAATGGTCAACCCGTCCTCTGCTACCTTGTAGCCATGCTGAATTTCACATGTCAACTGTAGGGACGCCTGGAACGGTGTCAAGGGCACAAGCAAGGAAGATGCCCAGAAAAAATACGTCGAGTTGCTTGTCGAGGTAAGATTAACACCTTGCTATATGATCAGAATTTACTTGACAACGAAGCCCGATAACAGGACCTTGAGAACAACAAATCAAAGTCCGAGGATGTCAAGAAAGTGCTCCAAGAACTCAAGGAGTAGACGAGGTTGCTCGGGTTGTAAGCTCACATATGCAAGGTAGCTGTCGTGGTCAAATCACCGGTGACATCGTGTGCGGAGTGCATTCAATCTCAGTACACAGCACCAACGTGAACATAGCAGAGTTCAAGGACAGCAGGAAAGTCATGTGTGCTCCAACACGAGGCAGATAACGCCCCGGCGTCTGTACCATATTGTTGGCGCTGCGAGGCACACCGGACTTCTAGAACGGTTCGAGTCGGGCCAAGTTGGCCGATAGGTCAAAGCGTGGGTTCCCATGCTGGCAAAGCTGTCCTTTGATGGATACAGCATCCCGCCAGCCATTAAGTAACAGGTCGTAAGAATTGCTGCTCGGGTCGCAGATGCGCCTTGATCTGAGAATGGCAGCCTTCAAGTTGTGCAACGAGGTTGACTGCTGCACTCCTCACACCAACGGACGCCCCAACGACGTGGTTTTACCGGATGTCGATCAGGGAGCCTCGTTGGTGCAGTAGTGGGCAAACTATCTGGGATCCTTGCCGAGTCCCACGCAAGTGCTTTGCCACGGTCATCGCTTGTATGCTTTCTTCGACAGCCACGACAACGACTCAGCAGAATGTTGTTTACGCAACTGTGCGTGGCTTGTCCTCATGTCTGATGCGACGGCGAGACGTGTTATTTGTAGGTTTCATGTCCTTCGGAGCTTAAGCGCCCCTTTTGCGGAGGGCTCAACCCGTCCACATATAGATCTAATGGACTATACTTTATCGGGATGCCCTTTTTCACGGCCAGCCACGAGCACAGCACGCCAAGTGGTCGAGAAGCACAGACTGAAAATAGGCAAGCTCGTACACGGCCCCACACAGGATGGCCGACATGTCAGGTTCTGCCGATAAAGTTCCATACGCATGCTGCAGGTCCACGCCATGTTGTTTCCCCAGTCTGGTTGAAAAGGTGTTCCCACCTTGCGCCTGCCAAGCTTTGCGTCGTGCCGTCAAAACCCTTGTGCGACCATCATATCATCATACCATATACTTTACGTGCCTGCTACCGACCGATCTTGATTCACGATGGAGCCAAGAAATGATCTCCGCCGGTCCGCGATATTATCTTCTCTGCCCCATCATTGTAGGGATGTTGACTTTTTGCTCAGATTCCAGGCCGTAATTAAAAAAAACGATGACACCCCCAACTTGGAGATAAGAATAAGATATATCAGTCAGCCCACGGACTCATCTCCGTCTCCTTGTCACCCAAGTTGTTCGTTACGAGCACCGCTCACGTCCGCAGCTGCTTCGCGGTAGAAACTGCCAGCAGTGATTCAATCGCGCCGCTCCCCCGGACGCCTACTACATATTATACTCTTTGGATGCGACGGACCCGGTAATTCAGGTTTCGAGCGATGGCCTGAAAACTTTTTTTAAAGTTCATTCTGCCGTACCCTGATCTTTGTAGGTTCCATCCATATGGGTTTCCGTAGTCATTCTCGTTGCCAGGTACTATATCTTATGAATGCAAGGGTTCTGAACCCCGTTGTGGGTAGACAAGTTGGGGTCACTAGCGGTCCCATCGCTGCTGCTCCTGCTGTTTTCGTTCGCGGTTTGATATTGTGTTTCTATTCCGAGCATCGTTAGCTGAGTACTTACTAGATTTGAAGGGCATGCGAGAGATTTCTGCTATTCGCTCGGCTTGTTGTCACGGATCGAGGAGGTCGTGAAACATGAAGCCACCTTCAATGACTTTATTTACGAGGGTTGTACGCGTACAAGCACTACGCATTAAAGTTCCTACTTCGAGGGTATCAAGGAAACAAGTCCGTAGAAAATGAATATACACACTGTTGTCCAGTACTATACAAATACAGCATGGCGCCTACAGTGACCTACAATCGTCATAACACTGGCAAATTAAAGTCCCGGGTAAATTCAAATCGTCATGCGTCACAGCGAGAAATGTCCAAGATCCGGGTTGGCGATAAATAACGAGGCGCGCGGAGCGACGCCGTACTGTATCGTCGGCCGCGTCCGTGATGGCATTTCTTCACGACGTCGGGTGTTACGAGGGGGGGGAATGTGTTGTGATTCTAATTCTTGAGACAACCTGAGTTCGTATGCTCTGATTTTACTGGTCACGATGGCACCCCTCTTTTGGGGTGTCGGATTAGATTTTGATGACACAAGAGGCTTAGACGGCGCCTCCACGTCCATGGATATAGCAGGGCTAGCTGGGGATGATGTTGAATGTGGCGGATCGACGTGGGGTGAATTGCTTGACAAAGGGATTTCGGAACATGCACGGACGTTAACAGCATACATCCCTTGTTCGGTCATTTCCGCAGAACCCAGCGACGGTACGCGCCGCAAGCTTGGTCCGTCAGATGGGAGACGCTGGACAACGTCATACCTGCCCCCAAGACGCTCCGCGGAGTCGGTATTCGCCGTACGTCCGCTGTGAGCGGAAGACAGTGATTTACCATGTCCGGCAGGTGTGTCATCAGGTGTGTCATCAGAAAACGCAGAAGTGGAAGAGGATTGCTTCGTGTCTTCTAACTGGCCGAGAGGAGGGGCGGGCGTTGGGTCTCTAAAGTCGAGCGGCATGGATGATGTGATCGACATGCGACGATCAAGGAGTGGGGATTTCGTTAAACGTGACCACCAGCTGTCAGGACGAGATATAGATGGTGAACGAGACAAGGGGGAACCTGAGATAGGTGAATATCGGGCAGCGGATGTAACAGGGTGTGGGTCAGAGAGACGTGAGGCAGCAGGACTGTAGCATGTTGGAGAGATGCTGGTTGGTGGGGAGAGCGCGGCCTTCTCCACATAATCAAAGGTTATTTGTCCGTGCGAAGATTCCTGCAGAGACGGAAGCGAATTGGAAGGACCCGAGAGGGATGGAGAAGCTTCTCTGAGGGGGGTCAGCATACGTGAGCGTACAGAAAAGGGCCATACGAAATCTTGGGGGCCCGAAGTAGTCGACATTTCATCACTGATGGGAATCGAATGATCATAACCTGCGTCCTTCTCGGAAATGCTAGGGCGTAAACTGAGATTATCATATTCGTCGTCCGGGCCAGGGTCCTCGAAGGGATCTGTGTATGACCAGAAGCTTCCGTCTCTCTGATGGGTTAGATGCGAAGAATGTTCGCTGCGAAGACTCCCTTGACGAATTAAACCTTCCCTGGCCCCCTCACGGAGATGATCGATCTTCTCCCACTCGTGATCCCCTTGATCTACTTCAGATCCGCTAGGCTCGCGGCCAATCACCCCTCGTACCAAGGCGCTCACAGAGCGGAGGGACCAGACACTTGTCCCCTCACTGTACTGTCTCTGCACGGTACCCGAGTGGCCAGCCCAGCCAAACGATCTAGTATCTTCGTCCGCAAACATGTCCTTCCGGGGCTGACTGGGCCTGCGGTTGAAATTGTCGATGCTGAGGTGTGCGAGAATATCCTTTATCACACCTGGACTACCAACCCTTCTGGCCCTTTCGTTGGTCTGACCATTGAGGTGTGCTGCCTCTGGTACAGCGCCGCCCACCGAGCCCTCTTCCGACGTGAATTCGGGGTCATTTGCAAGAGGGAAGAATCTCCCGGCTGCCCTTTTGCCACGATTGCGCACTCGCTTCACATAGTATATCGTTGCAAGTCCACCTGCGGCAAGCCCAAAGACTCCAAATATCGTACCGAGTGCAATAGCAGTAGCACGGTTGCCTGAGCCAGAGGCGTACGAGGGAGAGCCCGAGGAGTCCCCAGGAGAAGCAGTGCCTGTTCCTCCATCAGAGTTAGGGTTTGAACTTGTCTGTGTTGGCGCCGGCAATGAAGCGATAGCAGGTGTCGAGCCAGGGGAAGGTGCATTGTAGGACGTGACCATCGAGGACGTTGTCGGGCTATATATGAATAAGGATGCAGATGCAGGAGAGGAGGAGCCATATCCTAACATGAATGATAATGAGTTGTCATCGTCGTGACCGTGGGGTGGGTGCAACTCACCGAAGCAGAATAATACATAACCACCTGCTTGGACTGCAAAGTGGTCTTTCCTTTCGCCTAGCTGTGCGAGCGCCCCAACACTATTCCAGACCATGGGGCTCTGGCCGGTGTCCAAAATCCAGCCATCGCTGTACGTCGTTTGAAGCTGCGCATCGCCGCCTCCGTGGACAATGATCTGGCCATTGGAGAGGACGACTGCCGCGAAGTCACGACGAGGACTCGGCAATGATTCGTTTGAAATAGAGAGCTTCTCCCAGGCAGGAGGATTCTGCGTGGTGTTCAAGGACCACACCGTGTTCATGGGCACAAGCTCGGAGCACGTTGCACAGTATCCCCCGAGGACCAGGAGGCGCCCATCTGGTAGCACGAGGGAGGCGTGGCCATAAATATCGGGCGGTGCATTGCTCGAGGATGGCAACTGGACAAACTCTGGACCGGATGGGCTGAAGGAGTAGTGCTCGCTGAATGCATTGCCCGAACCATCCGCCTGCTCGCCGCCAATAATCCACACCTTGCCATCCGTAAAGGATGACGAGTGACGAATCCTGCGCATAGGTTCATTCGCCCAATTCTGCGGTTCCATGAGGAAAGATGGACCGGACTTGTTAGAGGTTGAGAGTAGACCTGACGAGTCATTGAGGGTTGTAAGAACTGCCAAAGAATTGGGGCCAGGTTGGCCTCCGAAGAGCAACAACTCGGTGGGGTTGAACGTGGACAATGTGTGCCAGGCGAGAGCAGGCGAAGAGCTACTGGAGAAAAGCTGCCACGGGGGAGAGGAGGAATTGAAGGATGTGGAGAGATCGAGGACTAATAGGTCGGATATCTCTGGTGCGGAGGTGTACGAGTAGGAGTTAAACGGATCACTTAGTCCGCCGTGAACATATAGCGTACTGTCCAACAAAGCGACCGCTTGTGCCCATCTATTATCAATGAGTGCTACTCGTACAGATAAGTTAGTGGGTATACTCACCTCGAGGATGGTGTGTATTGCGCAAGAGCTATCCGCAAAGGATAGTAGAGCAAGTATAACACAAACTGGAAAATCATGTGTGCCAACGGGTGGGTGATTGATCGTTGATATAGATAATCCAAATGGTATTCAGAAGGATAAGTTATGGGACGTCGTGAGCTTTGTTCATCAGATTTGTGAGGAGACAACCCGGCAGTCAACTTTTTGTTGTTCAAGTGACCCGGCGCGTGGGGCTCATCAATCCAGCAATCGCTGTTTTTGGATACCCGCGTTCAACTGTTAGCGGATACTTATTCAACAGACTTGGATGCGTAGTAGTTCCTCTCAGGTGCGTCTCAGAGGCACTTCATTGATAGCCGTCATGAGCTCAATCTTTGCCTGCAACACTCGTCCTCGCCATTCATCCACGGTCTCAACCTTATCGAGGCACGCACGAGGACCTATGGATTGGGAGCATCAATGAAACCGATCTACGGGAATGAACCAGTTCATGCCACGACGATGCTAAACGCCGTGAATTCATCCTTTTCATTCGAGTCTCTCTGCGTTCTGTACCCGTTTGAGGCTCGGGGCACGTCGGGGTCGGAAAGATGACGTAGCTTATACTCTGCAGAGAACAATCCGAACTACAATCAAGATAACACCACGCAGCATACTCACGGGCACCAACCATATCCACAACCTTGACATACCTGGATCAACCATCAACTCACAACGTGAGTTCCCAACAATGACTTGCAGGGGTGCCCTTCTTCAAAGCCAACAGTCTGGATTCGTCGCTGTCAGAGATGTCCAGGACCGTGTCGTGTTTTGCCTCGCGGGCAAGAAAGATCCTGACGCTACAATACCACGAATTCAAAGGGAGCACAGGGACAGCGCTTTGTTACCTACGGAACATTCGGATCCCTTCACAGAATGCTGCAAGTAACTTGTCGAGTTTACCGTAATCTTCTAGTAACTGAGGTATGTGTTTTAAGGCTTAACGAAAGGAAAGGACTACTAAACATTACACTGACCAAAGTATCATCATCTCTCCCTTGCGTCACTTCTTGCACCTGGGCAACGAGTCATCTTGGAGGTTAGAATCTAGAGCAAGGAACGCAAGGTTCGCTGCCAAACTGTGGGCTGTGGTCTCTGAATAGTAAATGTAAGTATTTGGAAGCTATCGAATGGATGGAGACCAAGCACGCACGTTGCCATGACCAGCGAACATAAAGGAGAACACATTGCCAAGCTCTGCCAAGCTCACCCGTGAGTCCTTGCTGCAGGTACAAGGTAACTTACCAATCCGTTGTCATTTAGACCCATCTTACCTCCTGCGTCCTCGGAAGCCCGAACTAGGAGTGATTGCAACGCCCTCGGCTTCAGATCGGATATTCTCTCGCATGGTGTCGTAGGCGCGATGGGTGCGTCGGACTCCGTCGCAAGTGTCAAAAACCCAATTTCCAAGCCCATGCAGGGGCGCGATTGCGAATGTATTCGTTTCGTGATAATTTCCATGCATCCTTGTATGCTTGATGAGCAAGTGGATGGGCCCATGTGAATGGAAATCCAAAGCCAACTGATGGAAAGATGATGAGTGTAAACTATTGTAGAACGGTGATATAAATGAACATTTCCGAGATCCAGTCCTAGCCAAGAAAGATGGACACTAGGAGCCTCGATAAGGTCTTTCGTGAACCATCCCTCAGAAGAGGCCATCTCCGCATAAAGCTTGCTCGAGGCATCCCAAACAAAGACATAGCTTGGCTGGGTTGGACACAGTATGAATACTCGATATCTAACCACCTACTTCTCGTTAAACGCAGGGCTGGCAATCCTCCTGTTTTTTTTCTCCGTTATTCACCCTCTGCAGAAACGATGTTTGGGCTCGGGAACCTGAAAATACAGGATGGGGATATTCTGGATAGACAGGTGTGCCTATGCAAACTCACAGAAAGAAGCGGCGCAAGTGATCTGCCTTTCCAAAGGCACTGGACCTGTGGCAGGTATCAACGATCTGCTTCCCGACGTCCATGGAGCGTGTGTATGGTGTTGAAGCGCTGGTGAATGGGACAAGGGAGACAGGGTCAGAACCATAGCGATCATAAACTGAATGGAGGTGAGTCTGATACTAGTGGAGAAGGAGTATACATACTGTCCCTGTTCTTCCTCCGGGTCCAGGTGAATGACAGGCCTGTACGAAAGGGAAGGTGAGGAGAGAAACGACATGTCTCTTAGCTACGACGGAAAACGGCTCAAACGGAAGGGAATCAATGGCCTGTTATTGGGTTAATACAAGGACAGGTATTCGCTGTCGCGAGCGACCAGCGGAAGTACGACGGTCACTTTTATGACATAATGAACTCATCGACCGTTATCCTGGCGTGGGAATTCTCAAGGATTCATTATCGTAAGTATCGGCAAGAAGCGGCTACGGCTACAAAATGTAAATATATTGTAAATTATTATAAAATGAGGTAATAAATAATGACATCATGACCTATCCGCGATGTTAAGCTGTATCCTTCTATTGGCTCATGACTAGACTTACTTTGCATCAACTATCATGCCAGTTCGTTGGGTGTAACAGGTGTCGATGTCGCGCTCGCAACGGCCAGGCCTGGCGTTCAAATCAGCCAACCCACCATGCTCTATCACGAGGTTACTCACTCGCCGCTAAACTAGTCTTGGGGTAGACCTCCTCGTGTATCCGGTTCTTGAACAGTGCACCAGGCGGGGACTTGTTTACGGATGTTGTCGCAGGGAGAGCAGCGCAGAGACCAGAGAATGTCAAGGCACACAAGATAAGACAGATGGAGATGGTAGAGCAGCGCATGACGGTGAGATTGTCCTCTGTATGTTGAGTGATAGCAGATGAGACGCCACGCCCACCCCGAGGCCTTTTATCTATCTCGTACGTCTCCTGTTTGTTCGAGGCAGTTGGCCATTTGCATCGCTTGTGCACGCCATCCATAGCTCGGACACTTTCTCCCGCACGCTACAACCCCTTGAACCGCCTGTTCGGGTCATAGTTTCGCGGACCTAGTCACGCTGACAATGAGAACGCGTAGTTGATAGACCAACGCTCAAAAGTGAATGCGCGGTGCTCTGCACTGCTATTCGGATGCGAAGGTTGACCGGACCGTTGCCAGGGGCGGCTGACTGCTGTAAGTATACTTTGCATGCTCCCAATATCAAACTATTTTGTTCTCCTCTACTTTTTTGACAAGTGTCCCGAGACGATCATGAACAGGACCCTGATGTAAAGCTCTCCTATGCATGAATAGTTCAAACTGGTTGATGGTCGTGGAACGTGGCACTATGAAAGTTCAAACGTTCGACCATGAACATAACTGTAATACAGCAATACTGATGCATGTCATCATCGTTACAGCCCTCTGATCCGTGTTTCCTTGCATATTGCTCAAGCTGAGGCAAAACCTGCTTGTTACTATTCTGTCTGAGAGTCCAAGGGTAACAGCCTTGGCTCACCTGAGGCAGTGTTCAGGTCATCCAAAATGGTCAACTAGTAGTCAACTTTCAAAGACTCCGACTGAGGAACCCTTACGGGGGGCAAAGCATTATTGAACTGGGTCAGACATGCCGTGCCGGTCACTCATGAGTTGGCACAGGCTCGGGGCGCCACTACACCGACACCGACAAGTACTGATGCGGCCAGATCAATGGATGGTTCTGCCCAATTGCTCTTTGCAGTTCCCAGGCTCATCATACAAAGTACCATTACATTTACGCATCGTCAAAACACCGAGCGCTGCCTCCCATGATGTAAATGTATTGCATGTCCGGTTCGTCGTTGTTACTCGGAAGAATAAATAATCATTTAACAACCAAGAAAAGCCACGTTCACTTGGTTTGACCTCTTAATGTGTCTCGTGTTAGCATAAACCCAGCTCGACCAGCTTCACCACGCGAGGTTTTCATGTACACGCCCAAAGAAAAGTGCACCCAGCACAGGGGTTGTGGACGGGATAGGAGTACTTTCAGCCGCTTGCGGGTATGTACTTGCCAGTGAGATGGCTTGTGTATGCATGCAATCGTACATCACTGACCTGCCGCATCTACAGCTCGCCTGTCAAAAATGTTTTTTGCATCTGGACAGGATGTATCATAACGACTTCGCCCGGCAATGAGCATGAAACTTACACTCACCAGCATCTCGCGCTACCGCTATCAGAAGGATCAGGTTAGGGATGAGTCGCAACTGAGATCAACATAACGACCAACCTGCGCGTCTGTTAACAATGCCACCAGCGACAGACGAAATTAACGCGAGCAGCGAGAGGAGCAAGGCAGGTGAAAACACGCGCATGGCGGGATACAGCTAGGTGCCTGAATGGTTGTTAAAGTGCAGCTCACATCCTCCGGTTTATATATCTGCAGATTGCGCACGCTGGCTTCTTACGGCGCATACTTGTATTAAGCCATGGGGCGATGGGGATAACTAACCCCCGTGACGCTTCTAACCAAAGAGTTCTTCCGGTCCTCCGCTGTTCGTCCTTGCCACGTTCCTGAGGAGTGTTTTGACTACCCATGAAACACGTCGTTCAGTGAAACGGTCAGCTGGTAGCCGATGGTTGAACGGCGGGATTTATCCCCAAGGTTGGACGTCTCGAACAGCACACCATATAGATCTATTTCGTACAGCGAGCACAGTTTGATAGATCCCAAAAATAATGTAAGTCAATGTGGCAAGTGTCACGAGTGCTGATTTGAAAAAGAAACAATGTAGCATATGGTCAAAGTCCATCATACGGATCTGGCCGAGGAAGGTCCCGATTGTCAGCATAATTAAGAAGCTGTTTCAGCACTCGAGAGGCAAGCTGTAGTTGCCACATGGTAACAAGTGAACAGCTGGCGTTGATGAATAACAACACAATCACTGCCATTCCGATCCATTGCGAGGATATCGTGCGGCCGCGAGGTACCTCAGAGATATCCTGGGTGCAGTCATCAGAGGGGGAGAGAAGGCGCTCTTTTTCGAGCCCATCGTCTCCCCCCTGGCTAAGAGCAGTGTAGTCGTCGCTGCGCATCTACTCGCGAGGGATGAGCACAAGCGTCATACACCACTGACAGGAGGTGGACTGAGTTACCTACTGGATTAACGTGGGCCCAGAGACCTGAATTATGGCAAGGGCCTGCTTCGTATACGGTTCAGAACGACTGTCTTCTGATCTCGAAAGTCTGAACTAAGGGCAGTGATGCTTTCCCGAGCCATTTATAAGTGTGTCCTCGGCGATACACGAGGGAGATCTGTATCAAACTTTCTGGAGGCTTTGACTCGCCGTTTGTGTATAAAGGTATTTGCGGATACTGGATTGGCGCCAAGTTATCGATCCGGACAGCCCAAGATGTCTACCACAGCCCCGGGGCGAGTTTCAAGGAATTTGGTTCTGCTCGGCTTCCAAAGCTTTCCAAGTTCAGCCTCCTCTCACCACGGTACGCATAGCTTTCTGGCGCCGCAGTTACGCAGACGCGGCGAACTCGACACAAGTATCTATGGGAAGATTCTATCTCATTTTAGTCCGATATGGCGCTTGCCTTGATGGCACTGCCGCAACGCCCACCCGAGGATAATCGATAAGGTTCCAAATGCTATGTGTGTATATCTGGCTGCACGCCGCGTGGTAGCACTCGCGACCCATCAACTTCTAGCCATGACACCTCCCGCTGCCAGCAGTCCTTTCCGCCGACCATCGAGCGCTGTAATTGCTTGCCTCGGCGCGCTCGCCGCCGTGACAGTCCTCAATGTCGTATTCACCTTGTACACCATCCACACAGTCAGGGATCTCTTGCCAACTACCCGCGAATGGAGTGAGTCCACGGTTCCCTCGAAACGCTGCTCGAGCTGATGCCCGTCGAAGCGTACATAGGAGACGACTTTCCCTCAGACCTGCCGATCGAGATACCGCTTGCAGGCCTGAGCCTGGAGCCTGGCGAGGATCACTTTTCCCTCTATGACGACGACGAATGGGGGACCCTTTTCCCTTCTGATGGTTTTGTGCGTCTTGGTCCAAATGACCGCACCTTCCACGTGTCGCTTTTCCACCAACTTCACTGCTTGGACATCATTCGTGTCGGCTTCTTGACGAATCGAACACACGCGTTCGAGCATATTCAGCACTGCCTACGCTACCTCAGGCAAATCCTCATTTGTCATGCCGACACGACGCTGGAAGTCGATATCCCTCAACTTGCGGACGGTAGTTGGACCCACACGGCGAACGGCGTTGGTTCAGTTCATAGATGTAAAGACTGGACTGTACTACGCCGGTGGGTAGCCGATCACCCCAGTTTCCCACTCGAGTGAGCGTTGTGCATGTTGCACAATGCTTACGACGTAGAGCGTGTGATTGAGGACGATGGGGGATGTTATGTCTGCTATATAATATATGCAGTGTCGTGAGAGGAATGGACAGCGATGATCTTCTCTGTTCGGTTTTCGAGTTTCCTATCGGCAGTCAGGATGGGTCTGAGGAATAGCGGGAAGGATGAACAGTCCAGCTCAAGTCATTAAGTTGGAACCTCCAGGAAGGTGCTCTTGTTGCGATTCTTTATGGATCGTCTCCATTAGCAATGGCGAATTGGGGGCCTGGTCCGCTTTAGCGGCGAAGAGATTGTCTCGAGCTTCCAGTAAGTATATTCATGTCGAACTCTCGTGTCCGGGGGACTGCGTTGATGGAGTTCATGATGGCACTTTGACCTCTGACATCTACTCAAAGAGTGCCAGCTCGCAATCCATTTCATACTGTTACTCTTACAATCCTTGAAGTTACTATACCAATGTGTTCGAGGGAAACGGGTCCAGGTTTCCAGAACGATAGAAGGCTACTATCAATAAATGTGAACCAACCGAAGATAACAATGGTCATTTTGAACCTCCTTAACACCCCCATACCCCGTCGGCCTCATGGCCTACGCCCCAACTTCTCCTGAGAAGCATGCGTTAGCAAAGGGCCTACGGTAGCATTACATGTGACATAGGATATAGCACGAGTACCGCGCTATATTTACTATCACATGACAACAACGGTCTAAGCGGGACTGGGGGTACCCTCAGCCTTGCGAGAGTGTGCAAATTCGACGAGCTTGAGTTCTGTGTCATGTTCGTGATTTTCTGGTGTCGACAAATGTGACTCTTTCATCCCTTCAAAGTCGGTGTTGGTGACCAATCCATCGGTATAGCCAGTTGCCGAGGTGCCGGAAACTTCACCACGGCGGGCAAACCAATTGATGCGCGTGGACACGACTGTTCCTGAGGTCTGTTCGGAAGAGATACCAAGACCAACGCGTATGATGATGAGTGTAGGAGCGATTCCCTGTGAGAAGGAAAGGTCAGGTTCGGGGACAAATCTGGAATCGGCAAATGCATTGCTTACATAGATTTGGACGGCCATGACGGCGAGGATCCCTTCTGCAGGATTTTGGACGGCAAAGAGCACGACGAAGAAAAGTTGGACTAAAAGGTAAAGGGATCCGCTCTCTATGATGAGCATCATTGCACGGCGTGTAGCGCCTTGACCGATTTGAAGCGGGGAGTCGGGGTCAGAGCGGGAGGAGACCCAAATGCGATAAACAATGAGAGAGGTAACCATGACATTTGTGCAAAGGGGAAGGATATATCCTGCGAGACCAAGGGGAACTAAAGCTGGAGGTGGGGCGGGTGAAGTGGGATTGATGGCAAGAAGGAGATCAATTACGCCAGTGATGCAAGCTGGGGATTGAGAGTGAGAGGTTTTTTTTCTTTTTTGGAAAGAGAGGAGTGCTCACCGAATCCGCCGACAGCAGTGAGGAGGGGTAGTATTACGATGTAATAGTTTTTCCCCCATAACATCCAGCAACGATATACAAGGGCAAAATCGCCGAAGAGATCGGTGAAAGATATCAAGAAGTCTGCTGCGACGAGCTGACTGGTTTCAACGGAATAGTTGGTCACTCCTGTGGCATTCTGGCGAGCAAGTATGTGAAGGGTGGATGAGGGAAGAGAGAACAGGACTAACCAGGGTAGTGTAGAAATGGCTGAACTCGAGAGCAAAGTGGGAGGTG
>JBBPQT010000485.1:0-14859 GCA_038092715.1 Boletus smithii | reverse complement strand
TGTGTTCGTAGAGGATACTAATTGTCTGTGCAGATACCGCCATGCAGCACCATCAGCACCATGGCCATGGATGGATTTCGATCAAGACGTCGCTGACGTCGCTCCGCTTACACCTGGCGTACACGAACCGTGGGGTAGATACCCTCAAAGCCATTTCGCAAATTGGACCCCAGACCAAGTGAATCGGTGCCGCATGTTGACGATTTGTAAAGATGAATATGTGTGTCAAATACACAAAGTGGACGTATCCAAGGATGGAACGTTTGACAAACTTGAGGAGGAGGCGTTAACCCGTCGAATACCTTCGGATCCTACCGCAGCAAGCGAGTTATGGGATGATCTACACAAACCAGTGAGTGCCTTTTTTTTTTCACGCCGCACATCAGTCTGAGGTATACGACAGGTTGAGAATCTTCGAGTGCGAGCTCTTTTCATCGAGAATATCACCACGAATGTGCTGCAGATACTTGGCGCAAGGTGTGTTGCCTGTGTACGAGCGTCTATTCTATCCTCATGGCACCCAGATATAACATCGAGCCATTTTTCTTTGCCTCTTCCGCAAATTGGATTCCGTCGCGATACCAAGAAGACCCACACCGCGGAGAAGGAGATCGTGCGTGATTTACCTGACGCCATCTGTGTCTGGCTCATACTATCTAGACATCACTGTCGTTCTCCCGTTTATACGTACGGTCAACAATCAACGGGAGAGGGTCAGTCCCACACCATCAAACCCGACACCGTACCCACCAGAAAAAGGGCCAGCACCTATCACAGGTATATTGTATTCGGATTCAAGTCAATAACGGCTAACTTGGGCTAGATACGAAGCAGACCATCGATACACAAGCTCCCCTCATTCTATCCGGTATGTATGGGAGTTGCAACGCATCCCAGATGCGCCAACTGAGGACTGCGCAGATCAAAAAATCTTACTACAAGATTTACTCGCCATACACATGGTCCGTAATAGGGAAACTAACACCATCATATCATACCACCATCATTCCGACCTTCAAAAGACGACAGCCAAACGCCTCAGATCTCTTGTGCAAAGAACTGGTGATAGTGTGTATTGGTCGAAACTGTATGGCAAGTCAAAGGATCCAACACTTGTATTCCTTGCTATCCTCTGGTATGCATTGTATGCGTGGGACGAGGCACTCGAGGTGCTTTACGCGCATCTGAGCGAGCAGCTCGTAAGATGGTATTCTCTCGACGTTTATTTGTGCTCAGATGGTTCTTGCAGGAAGCAAAAGCTACAGACGTCAAAACAAGCATGGACCACACTCGAGAGTTGCACAAGCTGCAAGCTCACCTTTTATACTACGAACAACTCCTCCGCGACTTCCGTAAATCAGTTGAATTTGTGCGAAATACGCCCAACCCAGCCATGCATGACGATTCGTTCTCTGATTTGGATCGAGAGAGTTCCAAGGAACTGTTGACACTGGAATCAGAGAACTTGTTGGGTGAGATTGAGCGATTGGAGAGACAGAGGCAGGTACAATCGGCCCGGTTAAAAAATGCGATAGATCTGGTTCGTCGATATTCTCCAGCCATGGACTTTCCTAACGGAGTGTGACCAGGCCTTCTCGACCGTCAACATTAAAGACAGCAGAGTCATGCAGGAATTGACTAAGGCAACCATGCGGGATTCTGCCGCGATGAAACTAGTGAGCACGAACATTCGTGTTTGCTGCTTTGTGATGCTTATCGATGTCCACTAGATCTCGTACCTGACGATGCTATTCCTGCCTGCAAATTATCTTTCCGTGAGTTATCCGTGATACCAAGTCTCTGTCCATGACTTATGGAGGTCGACAGAGCGTGTTCGGAATGAACGTCGTAGAAATCAACCCTGCCGTACAGACCAGCCCTCCCTCACCCGTCAAGACCTTGGCCTCGTATGTCGGGAGCACGTTTATCCTGATGTTGATCACCGTATGGGTCGTAATTGCCCTGCAGAATAACAGCTCCTTCCATTCCGGCGGACCGCGTGGACATCATATCCTGCACCGTATCGCATGGCCGGTATTGTACGGCTACGACCTGCTGAAATGGATGAAGGAAGCAGTCAAAGAATGGCTTCACCGACGCTAGTGATCGTCTGATGTACGGACTGTAGGATAACATGCAGGAATTGACTTGTGTATATTGTGGGTGATATATTCGTTTGGATATCCAGTATGACTACGTTTACGAACTTGTGAAATATCTAACCGTAGACTTGATTTGATGTTTTGTTGTGATCATGGAGTTATGGCCGGTTGAGAGCTAATAATTTGCCAGTTACGACTCGTCGCATTTACTTCCTTTCTGGGACTGTATACATCTCGATTCGGAGTTCCATGCTCGCCGCAAGCGGCTTGCGACCATGGTTAGAGGACGACCAACACGCATGCATATCATCGAGTTGAACGTGGATGACAGAGTTTTTTTCAGTTGCAGCCTCTTTCTCTCTCGAGAGGGCAGAACGACTGCATCTGTCTTCTGCTCATGGAGAGTCTGCCGAGTTTGCGAGACTAGTCTTTCTCAGCTCGTCTTGATCACTTCATTAAGAACAACTTTGCTCTGTCACTGATGGAACCCTAGTAGTAGTCTCACCAAACCAAACTTTCGAGATCGGAAGACAGTTATTCTGGAACGGGCCTAAGTGATCCACACTCATACATCCGTCATATGAGAGAGCTGGGACATTACTCCAGTACTCCCCACGTTTGAATGGTGCGCTTTCAGTGGGTTGCATACTACTTGCACGGCCATACCTGCGATAGAGTGTATGATCATCCTTCCCTGATTCCGACAAATAAAAATTGACCTGAGTTGTTGAAAATTTCCAGCAATGTCGAATCACGCCATGCGGTGCGTGACTGGCCTCCTCATTGCAAGTGTGCTGAATTTGCTTGTAAGTGAGCAGAAGATCTCCAAGGTTGACATGGAGTGTCGTTGTGGAGATGTGCTTTCTAGTCTCCACAAACCAGACCTTCGAGATCAGAAGACAGTCGTTCTACGTGTTTTCCGTGTATGAGCGAGATGTAGTCCGAGATTCATCGAGGTAGAGGAAAGGTCACACCCACAGATTCGGAGCTGCTCAAGATCAACTTCGTAATAGTGGGATTCAGGATTCACCGAAACTCACCTCGCAGTACACTAGTACTGATGGGGTTACCTCCGGCGCTCCCCGCCAGTTGAAACATTGAGTATCTCGAGAGACCACCCTTCATCCAAGAACTCAACTTCCTCCTCTTTGCAAGAGTTCGCCGACGAGCACATCCCCGCCAAGATCGATGGCAACCTCGAGTAGTAAAGCTGGGTGAGAATCATCAACAACCAAACCACGCACGTTCATGTTAGCACCGCACGCCAAGAGAGCCATTGCGTGTCTAGTCTTCCGAAGGTCTGCAGCATACATCAGTGGATTTGTCCTAATCCTTGGTTTGAGGGAACGATGGATGGAGAGTAATGATCGTAGGAGTCCAGTGGAGGAATCCACCTTGATCACTTATTCCTCCACTGGACTCCTCCAATAATTATTGGGCCACCTCAGCATGGGCCTCATGGGGGATGATATGATATGTTGGCAGTGCCGTATGGCTAGTAAGGTATTCCTGTGGAACACAGTATGTAGATATTGCAAATGCAGGAAAATCTTGGAACGTACCTTGACACTGAAATAGGAACATCCGTCTCTTCATGATATAACACATGGCGAGAGACGCCGAAGACACGAGGTGATTGGACCTGTGAGAACTGATTCATATGATAAGTGTATAGAAGGCGAACACGATACGACGTACATTGTTCCTCTATTCTTTGTAGTTCCTGTGGATGTGCGCCCTCGGCGATAAGTCATGACGAGTGAGCAGACGGTAGTGATGGTGCTCTTCCTACCTCATTGGGGCCATTTCCTACTATTTCACTGTCCCAAGTCCACTATCACCGAGGATGTGCCAGTGGCGTCCATCGTGTTGGAAGGCGATCGAAGTACAGCCTTGCCCTGGATTTCCAAATCACAGTCAGCACGAAAGCCCTAGTGCCAGTGGGTGTTGAAGCTTTGAAGTAGGAACGACGATCTAAGGGCTGCCTATTAAATAGTACTACGGGAGACTACCGGAGCAAAGATAACGGCGACAACCGGAACACAAGGACGGAAAATGATGCTAGCCGAGCAGATAGCATCTAATTGCTCCCTCCTCAGTTCACCAACTACCCAGATAATGAGTCAGAAAATCAGATGAAATGACTTCCCTTCATACTGAAACCACTCGACAGTGTCGACACACGCGGACCAGCTTATCGATCAAACGCGTGGAGTTTACCCCGTGTGCATGCGCTAAATTGGCATTAGTAGCCGGTCATCCGACCAACCATCCATATGGCTAGCCGTAACTAAGCACGGCTGTATCTACGTCCACCCACGGCAGTGGCCACACGCTACGAATGTCTGCACCTGCCCTCGACCAAGCCCACGTTCATACCATGTCGGACTCGCTGATAGCGTCGGAGAAAGGCTCCCCCGATGAACACCGTGAAGCGAATAACGAGCGCACGCCTCTACGATTCCTGGATCGCGTCACGGCCCTCCTGGCCCACTATGGCGTAGAAACGCATGGGTGCGTCCGTTTCTGCTCGACTCGCTGGACTATCCGACATAACTCCATCCCAGGATCGCGCCCATACCAGTGGCAGAACGAACCGACACGCGGTGGTACCAAATGTTTTTCGTGTGGTTTTCGGCCAACATGAACGTCCTCGCGTATGTCTGCAGATGAGAACGCGCATCGAGCAAAGTTATTTGACCGATCTTGTACATTGCAGCTTTGGCACGGGAACCGCTGGGCCTGCGTTCTTTTCGATGGGCGTTCGTGATGCGATCGTGATCATCGTTGTGACTGACCTCGTGTAAGATCACCTTCCGTTTGTATCGGTGTTGTTGCTCATGAAAGGGGGGCGTTAGGTTTTGTCTGGTCCCAGCGTTCTTGTGAGCTACTCTGGTCTCGTATTTGTCCACAGTCTGAACGTGCGTGTAGTGCCGTATTTGGACCGAAGCTGGGGACGCGAGCGATGGTGCAATCGCGCTTCTCGTGGGGGTGAGTGACCATGCATAGGTCTGGCATGCATGGTATCCAACGACATGTTTCAAGATATTATGGTTCCATAATACCGAGCATCCTAAACGTATTTTCGATGCAAGGATTCCTGATTCTGAATTGCATCATCGGAGGGCAGACGTTGGCGAGTGTGAGCTCGCATCTGAACGACACGCTGGGTATTGTGATCATCAGCGTCATCTCGCTTGTTGTTTGTAGCATCGTTGCATCCATTCGTCCAGTGCACTTAGCGCTTCGTAGGTGACCTTTTTTGGTTATCGGTTCCTTCATTGGTAGGTGTTCAACCCTGTGTTGTGAAGCTGACTAGAACTTGCTTGTCCAAGGTACGAGAGCATTGCGTGGCTACCGAATGTCGTCGCCTTCATTGCCATGCTAGCCCTCGGGTACCCACAATTGCAGGCTAACCAATACGTAGCGGTCCCCGCTCCTACTCCACGTTTGGTTCTGTCCTTTGCGTCCACCATTGCTTCGAGTATTATCAGCTGGTGTACAATGACCCCCGACTACGGTGTTTACCACAGTCCTGCTGCATCATCGTAGGTTGCATCTTGTTTTTGTTTGTGTAACCATGTAGGCCGACATTGATGTGCAGCGCGCGAATTTTCCTCTACACATACCTCGGGTTTGTAATACCAAGTGCAAGTTCTTTCAATATGCAATTATCCTTGTAACTTATGTTGATGACAGATCACTGGTCACACTCTCGGAGCTGCCTTTGCAGCCGCAGCTCCCAATGTCCCCGTGTGGAATGCTGCCTTTCAAAATAGCACGTCTGTCGGAGGCCTGTTCTACGGCATCTTGAGCCCTCTGGGCGGTTTCGGCAAGTTCCTCACAGTGCTCGTCGCACTGAGTGTGCCGAGCGCGTGTGCACCAACCATGTACACGTTCGGCACAAGCCTCATGTCTGTCGCTCATTGGTTCTCCCTCGTACCGCGTTGGGTGTATATCCTCATATCTGAAGCCATGTGCGTCGTGTGTTTGTTTGTATAAAAATCATCAAATCCACAACTTGAACTGGCGTTGCAGCTTGATTCCGGTCGCCATCGTCGGCGCCCAAAAGTTTTATATGACGTTCGTCGACATTCTCAGTAAGCAGCCATACCCGCTCAATCGTCTCATCTAACACCGGATCCTGGCAGGCATCATTGGATACTGGAGCACGGCGTTTTCAGGCATCGTCATCACTGAACACGTTCTCTTCCGCGGTGCGTCCTTTAGCGAAACTGCCTACCCGATCGCGACGTGGAACGTGCCGAGGTTGCTTCCGCGGGGCATGCCTGCGGTGTTGGCCTTTATAAGTGCGTTTGGTGTGCTGGTGCCGTTCATGTCGCAAGCGTGGTATGTGGGTCCGGTGGCGAGAGACGGGTCGGGAGATTGCGGTGTCTATGTTGGGTTCGTTGTCTCGGCATTGTGTTATGCGGTGTTGAGGGGGTTGGAGAGGTGGTGGGATAGAGGACGGGAGAGGGAAGTAAAGGCGCGGGAGGTGGAGAACGGGCTGAAGGTGTAAATGGCGGCGGCTAGCTAGGGTAAGTTTGGGTCCGATTTCAAAATCTTGGGAGTGGGGCTCATTGCAATTGCACCCCCAGACTGTGGAAATATCACTGGTTACGCTCGTAATGAAATTGAATTTTTTGGGTGATTGTTCAGCCCGGGGCCCCACAGACATGTCTACTAAATTTGAACGATTGCAGTATCGGAGACGACACGTTCAAAGCGGCTTTTGGCGGTCCGAAATCGGTTACAGAAAAGGAAATGCTGTCTCACGGAGATAAAGGTCACTATACCCCACATTATGACAAATATCAAGCGAGTTGCTCTCTCGTTGCCCCTCACCATCATGCAATGGACCGATACGGTGACATCTTCAAGACACCTCATACAGAATTTCTACCGAAACGTTCAGCTTTTGGTGCCCTCTTATCGAGGACATTGCCCGCCTACAGTGGACGCTACCCCGTAGGCGTCCGGGATGTCGAATTGCCCATCCCACTACAGACCTTTGGGACCTTCAAGCATCGTTCCATGCCTGATGCAGATGGCCAAGTCGGCATCACCCTTGACACCATCATGTTTACGCTCTTTTATCCGACCGAACCAACGACCGTGCGCAAAGCAGCTGTTACTTGGTTTCCGAGGTAACGCCATTCCGAGAGCGCATTCGTCGCTGTGTTTGGCTGAGAGAAGATCGGGACAGGTTAATTCAGACGGTGAATGGTCTCTTGAAGGTGGCGAATTGTTCGAATCCGGTTTACAAGATCATTGTCTGTACGTTGCCCGTTTGGATTCGGCACTGGCAGGCTCGTCACGCACTCACCTAGCGGGTGTATAATAATAGATGCCATCGTTGTTATCATCACCTGGGGGACGACCTTTCCCGGCGTCAAGAACGCACCGTTGAGAGAACCGCCGCAGTCGACGACATGGCGGGTCGTCCTGTTTAGCCACGGTGCGGGTTGTTCGCGGTTGATGAACGTGAGTGATGCTATTCGGACTTGAGGCGAGGTCGCATGGTTGAATGTTGACAGTCGGCGGTCTGCGGGGAGTTAGCGTCGCGCGGGTATGTCGTTGCAGCGATCGAGCACCGTGACGGTACGGGTCCGAGTGTGCGGATGACCAACGAACGTGGGGAGACCAAGGACTTGTATTGGTTGAATTGGATCGACCTCGAGTGAGTGTGAGCAAAGGTGTGGGGGACATGAGTCTGACCCGGGTGTAGGTGGACAGACCTGGAGGAGCAGCCTATGGACGACACGACGCTTCGGCGTGTTCAGCTGGGTGTTCGCTTAGCTGAAGTGGATGGCGTGCTTCGAGCGCTCCAGCGGCTGACGCGAGGGCAGGGCCTTGTTTCGACCAGACTGACGCCATCGCTGTGTGAATGGGAAGGCTGGCACGTGGTAGAAGTGACGAAGCCTATCATCGCGGGTCACTCGTTTGGGGGGAGTTTAGCTGTAAGGTGTCTGATTGACTTGGCGCGTTCGTGCGTATGACGGTGCACGTCAGATGGCGGCTGCCACGGATTGTCGCTTCGACTTTAGCCATGTCATCACGTTTGATCCTGCTATCCAGCGTATGTTTCCTTGCACTTTTCTGTCTTCCCCGGCTTCTCCTTATCTTCGCAAACAGGGCTGGATCCATGGGACAAGACGATTTCGATACCTCTTCTTGCCATCAACTCTGAAGAATATGCGAGTGGGGACGAGTTTACCAAACTGCTCGCCATGGCGCCAAGTGCAGAAGCACACGAGATATACGTCATACGTAGGTACGGACATGTTGATGAAGGGGCATGAATAACGAGGTGCCTTTTTTACAGCAGGAGCGACGCATCCGTCGTTCAGTGACGTCTTTTTGATCTTGCCGGACCTCGTCAACAAATGGATCGGTCTGGCGGCCGACCCTTGGCATATCGTTCATCAAACAATTGATACCACGAGTCAGTTTTTGGAGGTCGAGGAAACGAAGGCACATCATACCATCAAGTGTGTGGATGGACTGTTTCTCAAGGGCAGTGATATCGGGATCGGCTGTTTGGTGAGATGCCATGTTGACAACATGGATGACAAATTATGATGCAACAAGCCCTGAATGATGATTGCTATGCTATGTGTACGAGTAGGGATAATATAAATGTACTTATGTTGGTAGAGTACAATTGTTTATAGCTAGAGTGAAGACATATAGACGTGCGACGGGGCGATCCGAAATGAGTCCGGGTAACACCCCCTAACGGAAACACATTTGAGGAAATCAACGCCGTTGTCTTGAGCGCCCGCCAGTCCTACGTAACATAGCAGCGGCGTCCAATATGCGCTTTAGTTGCGCCATGAGGTCTTTTGCGAGAAAGACAGTGCCATTGTCTGGCTCGTAGCGGACGGCATGATCGGCAAGGGATTCAAACACCCTGAGTTCTAAGGGATGAACCCGTGCCGAGTGAGAATAGCGAAAGATGGACACGAATTCGTGTCGAAAGACATCTATGTCGAGCAAAGGGGTGCCAGATGGATCCACGGTCGTCTGTCCGACCACTACAGGGGGACTGAGACATTATTATCGCCAGACAAGCGTTGGTACTCACGTTGGACGAGACAGATGTCACTTTGCAGCCTTGCAAATGCAAACGTGGGGTCCTGTCCGTCTGCGAACTGTTTGGAGAGCAAGGCGGGAGGAGGTGTAAACGAGACGGAGTGAGTGGCCATGACTCGCCAAGTCAGGAGAGTGAAGAGGGGGTTTTATAGCTGGCCTCGACCCACGTCTTGGTCACAGCCACAAATGTCGGATGTCGGATCCACTCTCCCGATCCCATATGGCGTTTATCCATTTCATCTTTCATTCCGATATGGAGGGGGAGGTTTGCTTTTGTCCGAATCGTGATTGCTTCCGACACTCTCACCGATATGATCGTGTCTCGCGCCCGAGCCACCGGGACAGAGTTTCACCCTATTCCTCGGCCGAAAGGGGGCTCTTGGTCGTTCTCAAACCCCGCTGGCAACGTCGCACGGCTAACTCGAATACCAGCAAACGCGCGGCCGACACCCGTTGATCACATGTACGAGGCTCGGGGACCGTCCGAGTCCCTGACTGCATACATACAACGCGCACAGCAGCGCATTGGAGCCGCCGATCACCAACAACCGAACCTCTCGGAGAGCGCTTATGAGTCCACTTTTTTTTTTTTTTTGATCGGGGCTGCCACAAAAGCTGTGTGTGCCTAACAGGCGAGGGGCACGGGATGTTGTTGTTTGCTTATTGATCTCTAGTCAGCCCTCTCCTTTCGACCAGTAACTAGTTCGGGGTGACTCACCGAGAGGCCGAGGTTCGGGTCCTGTGAGACTCGGAGTGAGAACCTTTTGGTTTCCTTTCAACATTTACCGCGGGGAGATAGCATGCGGCGGTACGGTAGCGAAGGCGTTGTGGACCCCAATATCGATATTTGGTCAGCACTTGATATGTATCGCCGACAGAGACAAGTGGGTGACTGAATAGACGTTCTCGGTGTATCTACCATCAACGCTGAGTCTGTCCAGATGGCGACAAGTCAGCACACGGGCAGATTAACCTCGGTTTGGGCGTCTACCAGTTTTGTACCACTGATCCGGGATGTGCATGGTCAACGACGTGGTGGATACCTGGCATCCGCACCGGAATCGCCAACATTGGGCTCATTCTCTCCCACACGCCACAGCTGGGAGTCTTCCCAGGATTATTATCAACACCATTCATCATCCCCATTCGGGACATCATGCATCATGGGAGCTTGGGCCGACGTCCTATGGCCCCTCTGCACAGGGAGCCTGATCTAACCATGGAACATTTGTGGAAGTCGTTGCGATAGCAGGACCAGGAGGACAGGCCCTGAATGTTAACCCTCGAGTCCTTACTCGGGCCCTTATACCACGTTCTCCACAGCGTCCACATCATGCAGGGAAAGATTACTAGTATATGTTTGAACGGTGCTGTCTTAAGCGATGGATCTCAGGAAATCAAGAGATGCGTGTCGTATCGCTGAGATGGTCCAGTTTGCCTCCTTTCGCCGTACAGCTGAACCACATGATGTATCACAAAATAAGATAGAGACTACTCTTGGATTTGACTATCTACAGGCTATATATAAACCACGCACTACGATCTCCAAGTCCCTCCGGCTCATCTTCCTTTTTCATTCTCTGCCGCCTCTCTGCTTTCAAACGGTTCTCTCGCCATAGGTACACCAAATTGGCCGTCGAGAAAACCACCATACCGATGGACATGGCGATGAACGTGATCGTCGCTGACGTGTAGTTGGGGGCCGGAGATAAGGATCCGAGAAGCCAGGTGGCGAGGATACCGCCCACTTCGGTCATGATAAACGCAACGGCCACGGCGGTCGCGCGTCGGGTGTGTGGGGCGCTATTGTTCGCCAACCACGTAATGAGTGCGGGCGCCGCACAATATGCCCCGGAGATGGAGAAGAAAAGAGATGCGTAGCGGATGTGGCTCGACGTGCTCGCTGTGCGTGGGCATCGGTCAGGCATTCATCCTACCCTGGCGGGTGGTGGCTCCAACGTACCGTAAAACATGCTAAAACCGATGACCTCCAGAAGAGAAAAGAATATCGCGGTGTATCCACGCCACTGGTAGTGGTCCGATACGATGGCGGAGATAACTGACACTGTGCGATATGATATGGACAAACATCAGAGTTCGTTGTCAAAATACGCACGAACAAAGGCGGTCGCGAATGGAGGCACACTCATGAGCTGAGCTCGGTTACCTGCATATCCGAGTCCAGCAACGATCGTCGGTTCGAAGCTACAGTCATGGATATCAGCATCGAAAAGAAAAATCGATAGGCCAAACGCACAAAGCTAGACCAAACAGTATCGTGCCTAATAGTACCATCGTCAATCAAGCTGAAACCGGGAGGGTGTGCATATTACCACTGAGGAAGAAGACGACAGCAAGGAGCCACACGTGTGGGGACTTGGCCGATCTAGCGACCTCTGCCCAGCTGAATTTGTCCTTTTCATCATCCTCCGACATAGCACCAGCGTGTTTCAGAGCGGAAACAACATATTTCCGTTCTTCTTCCGTCAAGAAACGTGCTTTTTCAGGTGAACGAGGGATAAGGAAGAAAGAGACGATGCCAAAGACAGCGCTAAATATGCCCTCCTGTCAAGACCAATGAGTGTCATTTCACGAAACAGTCAATGTATACCATACCAGGATGAATATCCAGGCCCACCCGGGCTTACCACCCTGTCCATTCATCTGGTCAATGCCAGCAGCCAGCAGACCGGAGAAAGCGCCAGTTAAGGATGATGACGCATAGAAAGCAGCGATCCTAGGGGGAGTGTGAGATAACATCCCGCAACGCTCATTTCACGCGTACCGTATCTGCAGCCTCTTTCGAGGATAGAAAAAAGAGAGATAGAGAACGATGCCGGGAAAAAGGCCACCTGGCCCACTGATGAATGGAGAGAATGACGCCCTGGAATATCCACACCTTCAATCAATCCCAAGAAAAACCGACATGCCAGCAACCCGGAATAGTTATGGACAACCCCTTGAATCAGAGTAAGCGAATGTCTGATATCAAGATAGGAGTAGCTACTCACCTTGTAAGGCGGAAACTACACCCCACGCTGTGACCATAGCAGGAAGCATAAGGTTAGGCCCTACATACTGTAGTGTCGAAAGGTATGATTAGCTGCATTATCGATGACGATATGATTTACCTTCAAGAGCAAGGTGGACGGAAACTCGGCGACGATATATGGACTGATGCATGATGGGCCGAGGTCAAACCACAAACATTCGCGTACGTACACATAAGTTATAGTCAAAGCCACGGTATACTATAAGAAGTTGCTAAGCCGGGAGTCAAACCACCGAGAGCGTTCGACGCACCTGATAATTCGACATCGCCAACGATGTCTGCAAGCCGGCCACACGCGCGTTTGAGATGTTGGTCCTGTCCTATAGTACCGCATACGTATCAAGCGTGAATTCAGAAATCGAGCCTACAAACGTACCAAGAACGCGAGTAGAAAGAAGCTGGTGCATAATGGGAGAACCCATCTGTCGAGTTTCCTCCAGACAATGCCCTCTAGCGCAGCGCGTTCAGCTTGCGAAGATCCTTCCTCCTCGGGCTTGAGCTCGCCGAGGTCGTTCATATCCTGTGAAGTTAGTGTGTCCCAGCCTCACCTGTTGTACACTGGCTGGAGCTCAGGAAAGCGCCAAATTCCAAGGCCCACGCTCGCCATCGGATTTTGAGCGACGGCTGATATCGTCATCTAACAACCCGTTACTTAGCATTATAGCTATAACGGGTTCCGACGGGTCATGATCAGGGTGTAGATGCTCGCTCAACTGGGTGCGGTAGCAACCATCGGATGATATTCGGATCTCGCGTCAGTGGGGTCTAGCAATCTGTGGCGTTTTTTTCAGTGATGCGGCACGCACCAAATACACGAGGCTCGGGGCTGGTGGCGTAGTCGTACCGCAGGGCCTCACACCTTGACTGGAGTTGGCCATTTGTCGCTTGCGATTTCTTTCCATGTTCGTAACACCACCACTGGCAAATGCAGAGGTTGAGCTCATGTTTTGGTGACACGGCCGCCTAGGTGTTCGTGCAAGCCTACTGTCAGACGCCGTCTGAGCGCAAGGGGCAGCATGCTGTTCTTCACTGGTTTCTGAACTAACTAAATAAATAAATAAAGTAAGTGAATGTCATTGTCTTCGCCGTTCAAGCTGCACCTTAAATGTC
This sequence comes from Boletus smithii, assembly GCA_038092715.1. Lineage (NCBI taxonomy): Eukaryota > Fungi > Basidiomycota > Agaricomycetes > Boletales > Boletaceae > Boletus > Boletus smithii. The sequence continues at coordinate 1,500 of JBBPQT010000485.1, read as the reverse complement.
GGTCTCAGTGTATAATAAATTGGTGGGACTAACTTCGTAGTTTAGCCATTTAGTACAAACTTGACTAAATATTGCCAGTAAGTACTCCCGGTATCAAGTTTTTACTTTTGGGTGAACCACAAATATATCCTAGACGGAGAGAGAGAACTCAAAGGCTGAACGTACGGTGCGAGTGAAGTTCCCGCGACTCGAACTTTGGAAGAAGTTTAAACAGAGACTGAACGGTCCACTGGGAGTCGAATCGAAGTGCGTTGGAGTTTGTTTCCACTTCGAAAAGAACGAACCAAAGTTACACCGAGGGAAGTAATTACAACAATAATAAGTAGTTGAATTGCTGGTGATCAGTTTCACTGCTCTTGGGAATCAATTATATGAACTACTAAGATCAGTGGCTATCCTTGTCACTAATGGCCACTTTTCCCTAGTGAAAATCAGTGAAGCTCAAAATGATAAACGACTAGTGTGTTGTAGTTGATTTTCAACATTGATTCGATCATGGTACGGTCAAATATTCTTACTGTCATCCATAGCTTTCTTAAACAGGTGATCAAATACATCTGTTTATTACCACAAAATGAATACAGCATATTGGATACAGCAGGTTGCAAGTAACACACAGTGAGCCTGAGGGCAATGCATCTAAACACTGGCAGTGAGTTGCAGAGGAATAAAAATTTGAATTGAGACCGAGAAATACTGTCATGTTGAGTGATCAACTACACGGTGAGCAAAGCATAATAAGGAGAATTAATCCAAAAAGTGTCCATGCCAGTGCATGCAACGTGTCTGAGTCATTTGCCAGATTGAGCTTTTGAGCGGGCCCCTTGAAGTGCGATGTTGTTTGTTTTCAACCTGCGCATGATGTTAGTGGTGATCAGTACCTTTCACTACAAAGAATAAAGTCAATAGTCCCCAGTGTTTGTGACACTTTTGGCTATTGTCCTGATCAGTAAAGTCCAGTGTCCGGCATTGTGAATCAGTGTCCCCTGTGACACTGATGTGGACATTTTTGACACTGTAAAGTAATGTCACAGAAGTGTCAATGACATTGAATTGAAGTGGCAGTAAATACCATAGACCAAAAAAAAAAGAGTCTAGTGTGGGTCAAACTCCAGAGTCCAGACTCGTGACAACCAACTACCAGGCTGAAGCACTGACTGTTGAAATCCATTATCGTATAGCGCATATAACCCCTATGGTTATATCTTATCTACTTATACTTAGATTAGATCTTGATGCGGCCTTAAGCCTTTAAGCTATTTTCACATACGATCCTCTATCTCCACTTATATCCACCTATATATACAAGTGTTGTAGATACAGACAATTAAGAGTTTTAACCCCAAATTAGACCCTACCAGGTTAGTAAGGTGGTTTCGAAGTACAAAGTGTACCTCGAAGCGAAGGGACAGAGGAATAATGTCTCAGGTAGGAATACTTACCTGGATGTGATGAACGATGGTTCAAAGCCAAGGGTCTTCTCAGAGTAGTCTCGATGAG
>JBBPQT010000484.1:0-14889 GCA_038092715.1 Boletus smithii | reverse complement strand
CACCCTTCTTTTTCCACACATACTCTTGCCCATCTGATCCTATTCTGTTGATTTTTGTTTCATCTGACCATATAACTCTCTTCCAATTCTCTACAGTCCAATGCTGATACTTGAGAGCAAAGGCTAGCCTCTTTTTTCTATGGCCAGTAGGGAGAAGGGGCTTTTTCTTCTTTACCATAGCCTTCAATAAGGCTTCTTTAAGGGTATTCCTCACAGTTTATGAAGAGACAGGAGAGTCAATGATGGAATTAATGAAATGAGTGGCCTGGACTGCATTTTTGACCTTGCCAGTAATAATTTTCTGGACAATAGCTCACTTGTTGGTAGGAGTAAGCTTAGGATGGCAGCCAGCAGAGAGCTTCTTCCTGTCAGGTTGGATCTCTTGGAGAACTCTAGCCACTGTAGACTTCCCTAGGCCAGTTTGAGAGGCAATTTGCCTACAGGAGATATGAAGAGAAGCAAGAGAGATGATATTGGCTTTTTGAGCAGAGAAGATGGATTTCATGATGGGAATGAGGGAATAAAGTTATAATGGAAGGGTTTATATATATGATCATATGATCAATTACATAATGATGTCATGACCAAGCACTTACATAAGATATATAAGCACATTACAGCATTCCAGGATCCAATATATGTAATTAGAAGCATAAGTCAAACAATTGTCCCAATGAGTTGCTGTTTTGAAATAGCTGTCATTTCATCAAATCTTATCCAAATCTCTTGAACCTTATACCAATAGGGAGCCAGGAGCGAGTGCCTTATTTCATACACTAACCATATTAGGGTGAGGGTTAGGGTTATTGCATTTAGTGATGCTTAATGAAAAACAAGCAAACATTGGGACAATTATTTGAGCCACTGTAGTTCTGATACTGGATCCTGAAACTGATGTCAAGGTGCAGAACGACATGCAAAAGGGGTGTGAACAAGGCTTAGTCAATGTCCACAACGACAACCAGAACTATTGCTATTTAAGTGATAGCACTGTTCACCAACACCCACTGCTTCACCAAAGCCATACCACTAGTTGGCTGTTTCAGAGATACCACTTATCACCAATACAATTCACTGACACTGCTATTGCACCGACACAGCTGATCCTCTGATACTGCTACTTCAGTGATGTGTCTCTGCTGCCACTTATTTCACCAATGCCACTGATTCACTGATTCACTGATACTGCTGATTCACCAATGCTGCTAATTCACTGACAGCTATTCCTCCAACACTGCTACTTCAGTAATGTCTCTGCTACTGCTATTTCACTGCCAACAAACTTATACAGTGACTGTATCATTAGTTGCTCAATAGGCCCACTTGTTTGTATTTGCAGCTATTTCATTGGCCCATTTATTTATGTTGGTAGCTATTTTCTCAGCTGCCCCATTGATTTTGTTGGCTATTTTCTCAGCCCACCTGTTCATGCATGTAGCTGTATCCATGGCTGGTCCATTGATCTCATTGGCCACTTTCTTGGCTGGCCTGTATACACACCATTAGCCATTTCCTCAACCAATCCATTTACATTCATAGCTCTTTCATCAGCCCACTGACCCAATTTTGTAACTTCATCCATGACCCAGCCATCAATGTCTGTGTCCATTTCCTCAGCTGCCCCACATATATAGGTAGTGATTTGATGGGCCCACCTATTCATGTTGTCACCTTTTTCATTGGCCCACCAATATCCATTGGTAGCTATTTCATTGGTCCACCCATTTAGCTTGGTACCTTCTCTGTTGACCCACCCATATATACCTGTTGCTATTCTATTGGCCAATCTGTTCATACTGGAAATGACTTCCTTGGCCCATCCATTTACATTTGTAGCTCTTATGTTGGCCCACTGAGATATGTAGGTTTATGGCTTTATCCTTGGCCTGGCCATCAATATTGGTGTCAAATTCAGTGGCCAACCAGTTTAGGTTAGTACCTCTTCTATTGGTCCACTTATTTATGTTTGTAAGCATATCCTCAGCCTGCATGTCAATCTCTCATTCATGCCTGCAAGCATTTCCTTGGTCAAAAGATGGGCATTGTAGATGGCATGGATATTGATGTGATGGGAAAGGCAAGGAGGAGGTTTTAGTAGAAGGTGTTATGTCACTTTGTATTGGCAATGAAGGTGGAGTAGAGATCTCTTGATTCATCAATGGACTCATTAAGAGATATGGTTTGGGTTTTTTAATTAATGATAGGGTTGGCAGACTTCAGCAATGGGAAACCTAGGAGAACATTGGTTTTTCCTAGCAACATGACATGAAAGGTGACTTGCTGGGTAATGCCTATGATGTTGATGAAGAGGGTGCAGAAGTAGTGGATATCTCCACTCTTATTGAAGGAGGCATTAGTGTTTTGGGCTCAGAGGGGTTTGTCAAGCTTAGGTTGGTAACCTGTGTTTGCAAATGAATTGCCAGTCAATGCAGGAGATATCTGCACTGCTATAAACTATGGCAACAGGTGTCAATGGTTTTCATAGTGTGAGGGGACAATCATCTAAATGGGGATTTCCATAGATTTAGTCATATATTGTACAACAGCAGGAAAGGGAGGGACTTGCATTGATTGAGACTCCCAGTTTAAAAATCTATAGGGGTGAAGGAGACCATATGAACTGTTTCATTATCATTATCTATCTCCTGTAACCTGGGTAACTCCATGTCTTCTTTGACAACACAGGCAGGCAGAACTAAGGTGTCCTGCTTTGTGACAGGAGAAGCAGAGTCCTTTCTCAATGCAGCATTTCTGTTTATTAGGGATGAACTTAGATACTTTGATGACATTGATGTCCATAGCATCAGGGCCTCGTGTCTTGATGGTAGAGAGAGAGGAGAAAGAGTGGTATATGGAGTGAGAGGGTTTCTGGTTTCATCTGGAAATTTCCTCTGCACAATTCCCATTGGGTTTGAAAGTGGATGGATTGGTTGTACCATTCATCAATGGTGGCAGGGACAGTGTCCATGGACATGATTCATTTCATGAGTGGTGGAGGATGCCAGTGGAGAAGTATCCAATGAAAACATTGGCATTGGTGATAGTGGCAAGGGCAACATATTCTGGAATTCAGATACATATTGGGAGAGGGAAGGGGAGTACAACCTATCTTTCTTGCAGGTCATACACTTGGTGGATAGCCAAGTGATGGAATTACCAGTGAGGTCTTGGTGTTTAAAGGCTTTGTTGAACTTGTGGTGACACGACACTGGTGATGGCTCTTTGTCTAAAGGTGGATGCCCAGGTAAAAGTAGATCCCTTCATCATGTAAGAGAGGGCAAAGGTGATCTTCTTAGCATTGGTGTTGTTATACAGTGTTGAGCCATTGGATGGCTTTGTCAAAGGATCCATCAAAGGCCTTCAAAAGTTCGACCTCAAAAGTTCGACCAGCTGGAAGGCTAGCAAAAGTTCAAGGGTTCAAAGAGAGTGTCCACTCAAAAGTAGGACAAACAACTTAGAGAGATCTCAGGGGAGTAATGAAGGTATTGTGCTGTTGTCTGAGAAAGACTAGCTAGGGAATACATTGCTGGATAACTAGGTTTATATACAGGTGCTAAGGGAAGATAACTAATCAAATGGAACATTGTGGAATGTTGAAGAATATAGAACATAAGTAGAAATGACAAAGATAAAAAGGAATACATATGGTGGTGGAGCCATTCTCTATATAAGAGTAAGAACAAACAGTGAATTGTAACAAAAAACCTGAGTGTAAGTACATCAAATACTTGTGTGCTTGTAATCTGAATGCTATCTCTTTACTTTACTTTTCTTTATCCCTCTAGTAAAATGACTGATTTGGCTTTTTTTAAAGTGCAGCTAGTATATAGAGGATCCCGATTTGGAAATTCCATATCAGGGAAATTCTGAGTGTACTTCCTTGCATGCAATAAAAAAAGATTTAGGGGATGTCTCATAATATTACCAGCTTGCCATCCAGACACTTGTGCTTGTGATATGTTCTACATATATATAAATAGTACTTGGGCACATACTTTGTTAGCCCATATGTGCAATATGTCAAAAATGCGAATAAGCCAAAAAGAGGCAGAGGACAAAGGTCAGTTCAGCTGAATTTCAGAAAAATGAGACATTCAACAAAAATTCAAGACAGCATGCCACCAGTGATCAATCTTGATGCCATCATTTCTTGGCCCAGCATCTTCAAGCTCATCTCCCATACCTTCTTTGTCTCTCCATCCTGGCTATATCTTCTGCTCAACCTGAGTCCAACCTTCATACCAACAATAGGAAGGATACCTGGGATATACATACCTGCTCCAAGTCAGGATGGTATTACTCAACATGGAGTGGTGGTTGTTGTCACAAACCCACTGTATGTAAAGCTCATCTCTGAAACTGACAAACTAATATGTGTGCTAGTGCTATCCTGTCAATGTCTGTACTTGAACTCAGGGCATTGACTCTGCCAGCTCATTCTATGCCCCCTGGTGGAAATGGAAAATGGGAATAAGAATGAACCAGGTAGTACTAGTATGGCCAACAGGAAGAATACCTGGAACATACCTGTTCCAAGTCAGACTCCACATTAGAATAGTATTACTGAATACAGAGTGGCAGTTGTGGTCACTAAGCAAAGCCTGTATCTGAAACTAATAAACTAATGTGTGCACTAGTGCTATGCTGTCAAAGTCTGGCCTTAAATTCTGTTCTATGCCCCCAGTGGCAGCAAAAGTGGTTGAGAACTTGAAGAAAAATGACAGCACCAGTATGCTGTTGAAAAATACTAACAATAATATTGACATATCCACAGGATCATCCAAAGCACCTAAGACAGCTGGAAGACACAAACAAAGTACCCAGAAACCTCACACTCCAAAGAAGATGCCAGCAGTCTAGTAGGGTTGTGGGACTAGTTGTAGGTATATATTCACATGATTTGTCATGCTGAATCTCTCTTCTAGGTCTCATATACCCACTGGCCATATTTTCTACTCCTATATCTCTTCACATCACACTCATCAGATGCTCTTTTTCACCTGCAAGGCATGCTAGTCCTGGTCATATATGGACCATTTGGTACTGTTGCTTATGTTCTAACCATTTCTGGAGGTAGTCATTTTGTGTCTGATTCTTTATTAGCATACATGATAATTGAAGTTATCTGGCATTTACTTTGGTTGGATGCCATAGCCTTGTGGTTGGTTCAAAGTCATTATGGACTACTTCATTGACTTCAGAGAGTTAGGAGGGATCTGTAGCTAATTTGGCAGCATTTATTGGAGTGGATGGATGAAATTCCCTTTCATCTTTGATGGGGATTCTTTAGGCAAAGCAACTAGGCTACTCTTAGAGCCACTTTGTTGTCTGCTTTGTCTTCCAAGTGACCCATGTTACTTTCTTGCAGGGGGTCAAAGGTTTCATTTTCATGCTTAGTATGACATTTGAATGCACAGCAGGCAGGATAAATGCTATGGCAGATAGGCTATGGACTTCATGGATTGCATGGCGCAAAGCCTTCACATTGATATTCACTTTGGTAGCATACATAGCTGATTAACCCAATTGATATGTCATAATAGATGAAACAACCCTAAAGCCCTATGGCTTATCAAGTTGCACTAGTGACTGAGACTAAAGGAAAGGGTAAGGAATGATCTGTGAGGACTAGAGGGGAAAACTCCAAGAGAACCAGACTGGGTTCTCTTGATCAGCTTTTTGGCCTTTATATACTAGCTAGGGGTTTGCACTTGTGTACACTAGATCTACTGATATGCTATGCTAATGGTGGGGTAGGTGTGAGGCTAACATGGCTAGTAAGCATGTCTAAGGTGTGAATCAGTGCTGGTATGCATAGATATGCACTGGCACTAGGAATGAGGTAGACATGTATATAAGATCTAATAGATAGGGGCATGTGATGAGAATGCTGGTGACAATGAGAAGAGAAGGCTGTGCATTCATGTGATATGGTGAAGAGCTGGAAGGGTATCCTGTGATACTGTGAAGAGGTGAAGAGGTAGAGGTGGATAAGTGCTATTTGGGTTTGATAAGGGGCAAAAGTGTAGATCAATTCCTAGAGCACTAGGAAGTGGCAGGAAAAATATGGAAAAATCAGGGAATAATAGAGGGTGAAGAATAGCACCTGTAATCATGGATTGCATGTCATAAATACTTCACATTGATATTTGCTTTGGTAGCATACATAGCCAATTTACCTGATTGGCCAGATTGGTGGATTTATATAATTTTAAGGTCCACAAAGTGAGATTAGCAAATGGGATTGGCAATCACACTTCCAAAAAGGGATACATTAGTTGGGATGTAACTAAATATGGGAGGTTGCAAAGAATTAAGGAGGAAGAGGGGAGAAAGTCTCTGAAAAGTTTGCTTGTCTTATATCAAAATCACTAGAAGGTATGCCTGCCCATCTTGAATGTGAAGCCTCCAATAGGGGAAATATGTACAATGTGGAGTGCTCATTGACAGCCTCTTCAGAGGACTTGGCAAAAGAGCACAAATGACTACTGAAGGAGGAAAAGAAGAGCACCCTTCAGAAAAAGATTTTAACCACTGAGTTAACACTACTGAACAACTCAAAAGCTCAATGGATGAGTGTGAGAAGAGGGGCCAAGAAGTAGCTATTCACCACCATATCCAGGCAGCTTTGGAAACTGAGAGGGTTGAAGCTTCTAGGGAATGATGTATGGAAGGCCAGAGACTTTTAAAGGTATTTCTCTGAACCCATCCTCTGAAATCAGGCAACTCATATATGTCAAGGTTTACAAGACATGACTGTATAACCAATGTCATAGTGGGGCCAACCACAGTTGGATTAAGGTTGGATGTACCTGGACAGCCTGCATGGTAGTCCAGGAAATGTACTAAGACCATGTTAACCACATAATCCTTAATCACTATAAGAAGGAACTAGAATCGTAGAAAGCTTTGATGGTTTACCAGATGGTATCAAACCAGGTAATTGAAGAAATGACAGACAAGGAATGGAAGGCAGTGGAAGAAGCAGTGGTTAAATGGAATTTGGAGTGTGGGCCAATAGATGAAGTGAAGGTGAGGTGAGCAGGATTAAATGATAATCATTTCAAATCTCACTGATATAAATGGTGCATAGTAATGCATTGTGGTCTGGGCAGGAGGTCTTTTGTGGATTTACCCAGAGGGTGTGGTGATCTTGTGGGGTGCAAGTTGTCATCCTAGTGGGTTGGAAGAGTGAAGGAGATCAGATGGTGGCAGCAGTGTAGGTACTTCCGTATCATATGAAACTTGATATTAATGCCTTCACAGGGGCAATTTTAACTGGGACATTGCAAATGGAAACTCTTTCTAGCAAGTGAACAAAGTTGAGTCTGCCTGGCGAGAATACATTGGGACCAGCTTTGAAATTATTGGAGAAGCAGGGATATGAGACACAGATAGGGAGGACTCTACAGATGATGAAGCACCAAGGAAGTAGAAGAAAATGGTAAAAGTGGATGCAATTAAGTCCATCACCTGCAAAGATGGTATAGTATGGATTGGGAACATAACTGCTACATCAAGAAGGAACATGCAGGCGATAGTGAGGGGCTTTATCACTGCCCATTATAGTCAGTGTATTGTTTATGTTACCACATTTATATACATGACACTAAGGACAGTTGTAGGACAAGTATGTGGCAAGCCAACATGCAGTGCACCATTCAGACAGTTGGCCACATACACAGGTGGGAACTGGTAGCAGAGCACCACCTGCCAATCGGATTTGACTTCCTATATGATCCTAGCTATATAAAGATGGAGGAAGTGGTAGGATTTCTTGAGTTCATCTGCTCATGCCAGACAAGCCATGTCAACAACATCTTCAACTTCCATCACTGAATAGACAAATGATAATGTGGTTGTTATGTTGTTGTTGTTGTATGTCTAGGGTAGTGAGGGTATGCACAGGCAAGGCCAAATAAGGGGAGGGCAAGGGCAAGACAGAGATGCATGCGGGCGAGATGAAGATGGCATGCAGACACACTAGGGAGCTGGATGAGAACACAAATCTTTTTGGAGAGGATGATGTTGAGATGACCAGGACAACAACAATTCTAACAAGGCGAGCACTATCATTCATAATCAACTGATCATACAATGACCTAGCATTCACTCAAGGCTGGTCCAGCAACCAGCAAAGACAAGGGGAAGGGGAAAGAAACAGAAAGCAATATAGAAAAGCAAAAGGTATGTATTTACATTCATATTTCATAACAAGATTCTCACATGTCTGTGAACCCAACAACAAGACTACCATCAGAAAGGTAAGCATGTTAACATAACACACAAAACATGCCATATCAATCAATCAGCAGGCAATACTGGGCTATGCACTTATAATTGTTATGGACAACTTTAGCATGGGGCAGGGCCCTACACTGAAGTGCCAGCAGATTAATCTGTGCAACATCAACACCAAGTTTATAAAGATTTTCATTGAGGGCATCAAGGAACAAGGTCTAAAGAACAAGTATGTGGAAAACATGATCAATGTTGCAGTTCACAAACAGTGCATTCATGAATCATCTCTGGTGGGAGAGAAAACCATGCCATACAACAATCAGATCCAATGGCATAGTTCAGCATCCACATCTGAGAGTTTCCTGTGCAATGGAAATCATCACTTCACCTACATGAGGGAACATTCACTCTACTGACTTCACTACAAACAATGGCAGTGTGTGCTGGAGGACTACAAAAAGGCAGCCAGTGGGGCTGTCATGGATGCCAACATTAGTGCTGCTAATAAAGCAGCTGAAATCATCAAAAGCGATGGTGTATGGTTGGCAAGGATTTTGGACCTGGGTAAGCAAACATGAATTCTTGCGCAATCAATTGATTGCACTGCTTGTAGTGAAGGTGCTGTTTTGTCTAATGATCCATCTCATAGACTACATTCGACAACATCCTGAATGTGCCATCATTGAACACCATTTGTTCTCAAACAATGTACTCCCCACTCATGTCAATAGCGAAAATGATTCATTGTATATGATGCTGAACATTCTATTAAACACTCCCATCAATGCCAGAGAGGCCTATATCAGTTCCATCTTGATAAGCATTGATTTGATCAAGAAATCCAAAATTGGGCATATTCTACATGACAAAGAACTCTTGGATGCACTCTTGGACTTGTTTTAGTTCAAACACTTTAGATCACAGGACAACACCCCAGCAAGTCTAAGCATAAGGACCATCAGTATATGGTATCCAGTCATCAGTGGAGTGCATACAATCATTGGTCACTATAACATATTATTCCTAATCTTTGTTTCGTAGACAATAATTAATGTTCTCAAAAATTGCACATTTATGTTCAATTTCCTTGCTGCATCTGTGGCTTTCAAAGACTTCAGTGACAAGGTTGTCTTAACTGACAAAGAACTCACACTAGCATTCATCAATGAATATGCTTGACTACAATCACAGATCAAGATAGAGATACCTCAACAATGTTTTAGTGTCCTTGATGCCAACTACTTGGATTAGTGGACTGATTTCTACATCAAACAATTCTACAAGGTCCCCTGAAACCATATAGCACCCATCAAGTTGTTCAGTTTGTCAAACAAGAATGAAAAGTCTGCGTATCAAGGTCATTTGCAAAGCTTTTGGGACAGTGCAATTCAACATGCAGCCAAGACTTGCTGGTCACTTGACAAAGATTCCATTGAGCCCATAGTCATTATCAAGCTGATCATGCTAGCAAAATTGTGAGCACTGAAATTTTCACTTATAAATGAGCTGAAACTGAATGCTCTACTTAAGCTGTATCCAATACCAACTTCAATGATTGTCAATGCTCTAGGTGACCAAATGAGCGGCATTGAAAATGTCATTACTGAGGTAAGCAATGGTCATACACATCAAGAAAAGCATCATGTATGATTTTACAATTCACTCCATTAGATTGTATATTGGATTGAGCCCTTCGCAATCATTGGTGTGGCCCAAAAGCCACCCATTTGGCAAGACCAGCTGCATGCACTGGAATACTTTTGCAGAGTGAAAAAGCTAGGCTTGGGCATTAACATGGTAAGTGGCACAATCAATCAATCAACTGTGCCAGAATTTGTGCTAATCGGTTTGTATAGATATATACATAATATGCTGTTCAATCAGCATCATAGTCACCTTTTTGTTCTTCAAAACTGGCAAAAGGTAGTCAAGCTCAAGAGATCTGATAACCTGGAGAAATTACAGGACAAAACATTCAGCATGACTTTTAGAGAGTTTATCAGATCTGCTTGAAGATCTTTGATTCAGATCAATGCCATTGGCCAAAAGAACACCAACCTAATGCTCAAGTTACAGCATTGATTGATTATGATGAAGCCAACATGGAACTCATTAAATCCAATTCATGGCTTTTCTGATGAAGATGCTAATGTCTACTTCTTTTCCATGGCATATTGAAGCCAACATCAAGAAACCCAAAACATTGATAAAGAAACTGATCAAGCTCTATGTTTGCTTATACAGCATCAGGGATATGGTGGTGACAGAAGACAGTTGGGCAGTGCAGTCTGTCATCACCAAGGCATTCAACAAGGCTCTGAAATCAAAAAAGTGGATGTTCTTTGATGGCATTCAAATATGCCCTGAAATCTTGACTGCATCATGCATTAATTATACAGAAGGGACGGCAAGGATTGCCAGCAAAACATCTGGCTTTCAGGCTGTGCACGTGCACAACTACTTGGAGTTGCATGGAGCTAATCTAGGAAAAATGAAGCAGATTGCAAATTTGGCCTTGTCATATGACCTTGGACTGGGCTTGGATAGCAAGGCAATCCCAACTGTGTGTGAAGGTCTCGAGGCATTCTTAGGCATTCTTGCATATGAGTCTTGTATGCCTGTGCACAGTTTTAAGCATAAAAGGTTGATCAATTGTGCCACTTTCTAAATAGGTTTTGAAATTACACTCAGAAGTTGCTGTTCATTGGCAACAGAATCCCAAGGACAAGATTGATCTGGCCCAGTTCAGCATCACCAATATAAACAAATGCTATCCAATCGAGCTGAAAGACGCCATGTCTGCCAAGGACATCACCAAGTATTATGACAAACTCACAGCAGGGGGCATAAGGATCGTCACAAGCTGACCAACATACAAGGACAACAATGCTTCTGTTTGGGATTCAGCACAAAGCATTGCAATTAAGTGTAGAGAACATGAAGAGGCGATGAAGTACAAATATTGTATAGTCAAAGTTCTCAGATCATATCATTCAAGTCACACAGAAAAGATTGCAAAGGATTAAGGTAAACACTAAATTATTATCATATTCACCACAAACAATAATCACACCACATCTCTTCTAGTGAAATTTAAGTTCAAGGAGTTTGTGGACAGTAGTGATGACAAGAGTGAGGCTGGGGTTGAAGCTGAGCACACAGACAATGATGCCATAATGGAAGAATCTGTGGCTGAAGGTGCAAGACTTGGAGAGTCCTCTGGTGCAAATATGAAACCAGCTTTCAAGCATATAGGTCCATTCAAACATTTGCGCAATTGATTGATTGATTGCACTGACATTTATGCAAGGTCTTTTAGATACCATAGATGAATCTGAAGCCAGTAGCCAGACACCCCTGAAATAGAGTGCAGGGCAAGCAGGCCATGATGATGCCAATAGTGGTAACAAGGACAACAATATGCGTGCATCTCAACATCCTCAAATCAATATTGCACAAATGGACATGTCAGCAGGTAAAGTAGACAGTCTAAGCCAAGTCTAGCAATAACTCACATGCTCTATATATAACCTAGCAAACATCGAATTCACTTGGTTGGCATACAAGGAAGTCATCAACAACAGCAAGGCTGACATTCCATTTAGTCATATGCCACCATTACTTTATGTGCTCCATAGCATGATCAATCATGCTAGGGCCACAAGACTGTGGCCAAGATGCTGGTGTCCTTGGCCCTATCATCAATCAATGCTGCCAAAACAATCCCAGCCTCAGAGACACCAATGGGTTTAATTTTGCAATTTCAACTTGATGGTCAAGCCATTGGATTTTCAAAGTATGTGAAGTGTGTGTCCAAGTTGGTGAAGTATGGTCAAGTGACTGATCCCATGGACCTTAAGGTAGCTGTTGCATGGTTTATGGAGTAGTAGTGACATCATAGCAGCACTACAAATGGACAAGGTACATACATAAGTATTTTTTCAGCACCAAGGTCATGGTAATGCATGTATACATGCCAAATCAAGTCATACCATCACAATGTATCATGCTAGAAGTAAACTAAGAGTGGGAACAGTGTGTGTGTGAATTGCTTATATAAGCAATGCTTTTGTATGTAAACAATGACCAGATTGCAATGTAAACTGTGTATTACTTGAACTGTAACCTTCACCTTCCAATTTTGGAAAACAACCAAACAAACACCTTTACTAGTGCAATTGATAAATTGATTCCACCATGTCCTTTGCTTTCAACATCAGCAACACTGTCCACCAGGTAAGCCATATAGATAGGTTTCTATAAAATATCAGATATACACAATGTTGCAGACCCCAAGCAAGGAACCTGCCAAGACAATGGCAAGTTCTGCTCACTCTGACATGCCATTCAACAGCATTCATTTGCATTTCACAAGGTTGCAAAGAAAATGCTAGACAAGCATATTACTGCAATTTTCAAGTCACTCAATGAAGTTATGACTAGAAATCTTGGTCTGATCAATTATGAGATGACAACACCAGAAATGAAACTGGCCTTGGATATATTTCTTTCAGTGGGTCAACTCCAACATTCAAAAACATCTATTTTTATGGCATTTAACCCTTTAAAGACTCTTCCAGCACAATCAGTCAAACAAATCATATATCTCTAGAGGTCATGAATATGCCACACTGGTTAGGCACCAAGTTGCATTTGTATCCATCAAGCAAGGACTCTGAGGTAGCAACCAAGGAAGAGTGTTGACAATACTGGGCAGAAACTTCTCAGAACCAATCAAAGAACCCAATCTTAAATAATATGTTGGAATTTGAAAAACTAAGCTTGATAGACAAGGAGATGCCACAAAGTGTTATGAAATACCCCTATTTTGTACTTTACTTTTCGTTTCTTCACTACTCATCTTGCATGTGATTGTGGGAATAGTCACATGACCTATCACGTGATCAAGTCTAGACCCACAACACATGCCTTTCATCCCTGTTGCTTCTATTAATCTCCGCCCTTCTTTTCCCACCATTGTGAGAATGCTCTCACAACGGCTTTTTTACTTTACCTATATCTGCACTTTGTCTCACATGCACAGCATGGTCTGTGCACACTTCCCTATACTATATAAGTAGATACTTTGTGACTGGACTCCCCAGTCTAATCCACTCGTCTTCCCTGCCCCCACACAGGCACTGATCTCTAAGGGTTCCACTCACCGTCTGCCTTCATCCCCATCCCCCTTGTCTTGTGGGACACTCATTGACCACATTGAGTCCCTTCATGTTGGGAGGTTTATCCTACTTGTAGGCTTCAGCTGCATATGTCAGACCTTTGGGTTGAGTTGCAGTGTTAGCTAGCTCTCCTATGAGATCGTAACACTTGGATTAGACTTCTTTACCACATCTTGGATAGAATCCCACACTTGGAGCTGTGAACACTCTCGAGAATAGAACTCGGCCCACTTTAGTCATATGCTCGTTTGGCATCTTAAATATGAATAAAGTTGCTATCCCCCATAGTGCACTAGGGGCAGTTCTGTGTGCTTGTTGACACAGCATTTAGGGATAGATGATACATATTAGTCCCCAGGTTCGCATGATTACCTATGACGTCATGTGCATTTGCCAGCAGCACTTTACCTATCTCTAGCAACTTCTTCAGACCCACACTTTTAGGGTCTTGGCTGACACCAACACTTTCATACATATCACTACCCCTATCTCAATTCATACCCAAAATTAAGGGTTCTACCTATCATCTGTATATGATATATTGCTGAAGAAGATATCAGTACCACCTTTGATCAAAGAATTACCACCTCAGAAAGATAGTCAAGCGAGTTCCCAGGTTGTGGTTGAAATCACTTCAGGCAACCCCCAAAGATGGGCTATTAGCCTTAATTTTTTTGACGAAATATTAGGGCTAATAGCCCATTTTCATATGGGAAGTCCCAGGGACTTTTCCACTTTTTGAAAATTAAGCTATTTTGAGACATTATATAATCTGTCACCTAAGTTGTGGGAGTCCCATATGACTGGTGGGAGTCCCACATCCAGATTAGGAAATCAATTCATCGGTCATTTTTAGACATATTGGTAATGATTTTGTCAGCCATATAAAATTCCCATGCTCCTATTGCAATATTCAATTAATTTTCAATAATTTGATAATGATCTGTCAGCTATGTGGGACTCCCATAGTTGTAAGTGGGACTCCCATAATTATCTGACTCAGTTCACCAAATGTAGTAGTTGTGCTGGTGGTAGTATCCAAGTTGGGACACCACAACTAACATATACAGAAAGTAGTGGAATTCAAATTTTATACAAATGCAATTATTAGCTTGAATGAGTGGAATTCTATAGATAATTGACATTTTCATATACATTGTAAAGAATGTAAAGTGTCATCTAATCTAATCTGTGCCTTTTCCTGGCTATGTATAGTGACCTCAAAAACCCTTTTCATACTCAACCTAACGGCAGTGCATGAAGTGCATTGCCATACACTGTGGGAATTCCGCTTAGTGTTGGTGGAGTTATAAATAGTACATACTCTTGGCTACGAGATCACTCCCTAGGTCATGTGATTTGGTTCACAGGCTATGAAGATATAGTCAATTCAAAACAGTAATACCATGGAAAGGGTTTTTGAGCTTTTGAATTGCTGAGTAGGATCTCAGTCATATTGTAGTATAAT
>JBBPQT010000483.1:0-14893 GCA_038092715.1 Boletus smithii | reverse complement strand
CTACAATTCACCCTACCTGCTCAAATCGAGTGGAGAGATGAATTGCGAGGTTCCTCAATGACATAGACCGATCTGGGTGCCCTGGTGGGCGAAGCGCGAGTGCGTCGCGGTGGAGGACAATGGCCTCGTCGAGGTCCTCCACTCCGCCAAGCTGCTCGTACCGAGTCCAGAGATGAAGTGCGAGATTGTTTAAAGACGACGACCGAAGCGGGTGCCCTGGTGGGCAAAGTGCCAGTGCGTCGCGGTCGAGGACAATGGCCTCGTCGAGGACCTCCACTCCACCAAGCTGGTTGTATTGAGTCGAGAGGTGATTTGCGAGGTTGTTCAATGACATAGACCGATCTGGGTGGCCTGGTGGGCGAAGCGCGAGTGCGTCTCTGTCGAGGACAATGGCCTCATCGAGGTCCTCCACTCCACCAAGCTGGTTGTATCGAGTCCAGAGGTAATTTGCGAGGTTGTTCAAAGACGATGACCGAAGCGGGTGCCCTGGCGGGCGAAGCGCGAGTGCGTCGCGGTTGAGGACAATGGCCTCATTGAGGTCGTCCACTCCACCAAGCTGGTTGTATCGAGTCCAGAGGTGATTTGCGAGGTTGTTCAAAGACGATGACCGAAGCGGGTGCCCTGGTGGGTGAAGCGCGAGTGCGTCGCGGTCGAGGACAATGGCCTCATTGAGGCCCTCCACTCCGCCAAGCTGCTCGTACCGAGTGTGGAGATCAACTGCAAGGTTGCTCAAAGACATAGACCGATCTGGGTGCCCTGGTGGGCGAAGCGCGAGTGCGTCGCGGTTGAGGACAATGGCCTCATTGAGGTCCTCCACCCCGCCAAGCTGCTCGTACCGAGTGTAGAGATCAACTGCGAGGTTGTTCAAAGACGATGACCGAAGCGGGTGCCCTGGTGGGCGAAGCGCGAGTGCGTCGCGGTCGAGGACAATGGCCTCGTCGAGGTCCTCCACTCCGCCAAGCTGGTTGTATCGAACGCAGAGATAAACTGCGAGGTTGTTCAATGACATAGACCGATCTGGGTGCCCTGGTGGGCGAAGTGCCAGCGCCTCTCGGCCGAAGACAATGGCCTCATTGAGCTTCTCCATTCCCCCGAGTTGGTTGTACCGAGTCCAGATGTGCGATGAAAGCTGAACCAAACATTCAGATCGCTGGGGATGGCTAGGAGTACAAATATCTAGTGCTTCACGATCAAGGTCGATCGCCTCATCGATATAGCGAGCCTCGCTGTCTTGCTCAAACTTGGCACCAAGGGAACGTGCCCATGAAAGCAGCTGTTCAACTGGTAGGCAAATCATTTCGTTGCTCTCGACCCTGACAGGAAGTACCAATTACCTTTGGAATCCATGTAGGCTGACCGAGCTTGATTCAAGATGGTGGTTTGGGAAAATGGTGGGATGCCGCCCATGGGCGCCTGGGCCATGACCAAAAAGGCAGCGGATTACATCATGTCCACTTCCTGCCGCAATGAACTACTCTTTCACTTTTCGGAGACCTCCCGCTTCGGATTGAATATTGTCGGTGTGGCATGAATGCACATCGGAGCGACGTGTGCGTTACTTAAACCCTGCAACGATTGTCATAAATTCCATGTACTTCATTTTTGTGTCGGGACGCACCAAAGGAAGCTGTTCAATGAATCCCTGTTGTTTTCGTCACGATTTTCAACGCATTTGTACGCACCGCGTGGACTTGTTCCATATGAATGGTAAGATCTCAAGACAACGAGAGAGTGGCACTAGAGGGAGCTCGAAAACGACCGAACTAGTATGACAAGCGTCCTACCGTGTGTCGCTTATCAAATGCTCTGTGCATGGTGGGGGA
Organism: Boletus smithii; assembly: GCA_038092715.1. Taxonomy (NCBI): domain Eukaryota; kingdom Fungi; phylum Basidiomycota; class Agaricomycetes; order Boletales; family Boletaceae; genus Boletus; species Boletus smithii. The sequence goes on along the minus strand of JBBPQT010000483.1, from coordinate 13,070 downwards.
CCAGATCTACAGCAGAATGGTTCTGCCATAAAGCCACGTGGGTACGAGAAAGCGCAGGCCTATCCCGAAAGGAACTGGTCTGCCCGCGTGGTCTGTGGGAGCATCTGGTCCTATCCGGCTCTGCTGGCCTCTGTCGCTGATAAGAAGCCTCCTTTATCCCCACCCACCATACCCACTCGTTTACCACTTCGATCCGGGTCATCGCTCACCTCTCGTGCCTGAGAAGGAAACACAGTTGTCGACGACCCAGGCGCCAGATGCTGAGGGTGAGAAACTACTTGCGGAACGGCTGCCTGCATAAAGTCACCTTCCGCTGTGTTGGTAGTCTGTTGCGACTTCAAGGTTTGCGACGAACGGCACTCAATCCGTCACGGCGGGGACGAAAATGTGTGATGATCCGCCCTGGAGTACGGGAACATTCTTCTGAGTGAGACGGGGAGGAAAGTGCGATGATCCATGATATTATTAAATTTTGTCTAAGTTGGCGTTCGCATCAAGTCCTACTAAACCTGTAATGGAACTCGGCCTTTTCTTGGTGAAGATTGGCGCGAAAAGCAGGAGGGTCAAAAATACTTATTTACTAGAATCCTTCGAAATGTGTGAAAGAAAAGCGAGAGGCGTTACGTTGTTGTGAAGAATGGGGTAGTCAACGGTGATCACGATGTTGTAGTACTAGGTTCTCAGCTGCGCACGACCTCCCGCACAGGATACGCCTTGAACGTCGAGTCCAGGGAGAAAGACTACGGAGTACCACCACACGGATCGAATATTGATGACATCGGACCGTTCCTTGGGCCTTGTCGAAGAGAGCACAACAAACGGAAGGGGTTGGTCGCACAATGCTCAATGCCGACGAGCGCGTCTTCAACTCGACCCCCATGACAGCTCGTTCTCACAGCTCATCGACGGGTACTGCCGCTGTCGCAGCCTTCAGTTACCTCCAAGTTGATAGGACCGACTCTTCCGACACGGTTTGACATTATTCAAGAAAGAGTTGACAACGTTGAGATAAGCGACAAACATGTCCACGGCCCACTAGATGGCCCGCGTTCAAGTTGACTATCCTAGCTCGTCCATCGCCCTCCCGTCTTCATTTATGAGACTGAGCCTCTCGTTCGGAGCCACTTGGGACGCGAACTTTTCTGTGACAGGGCGTTAGCAATGAACCTAAAGTAGGATGCACACGGCGAAACAAACCATCGTCCATCCTATCTGAGGCCTAAGTGTCAGGCTCCATATGATCCTGACACACGGCATGTGGGGTAGCTCGTGACACGAGAGGACAGTGCCGATTTTGTTTGCCGAGTTCTCTGTAAAGTCACCGAACAAGTGGCTAGTATTTTTTTGTCGTTATTGATGCTCAGTGTCGTCTTCTGGCTTGATCGCTGATGAAGGTCGTCGTCGATTACCGCTTCAAGTCACACAATAATCATCAAAAAATCACAAGTCGGCCATCGGGAGGTAGCAGGTCGCGGATTGTCCCCTCGTTCGCTGGTTACTTGTCCACCTGGGTTCGGCGAGGAGCAAAAGTTGACATCAAGTGTAGGGGTCCAGCAATTAGGCGAGTGTGGTGAAGACACAAAGGGAGCACTCGCCGCAGTCGCAATGATCGGTCCATTCCGGCATCTCGCGTGCCGTCCTTGCCCTCGACGAGCAGCAAAATGTCGACATTGGGTATAGGGTCCAGTAATCGTCGCAAACGCCATGATTCGGGCATCTCGCGAGCCGTCTCGCCTAGAGGATGAGCGTGATCTGTCTCGGCGAATAACCGAAAGTCGACGTCGTAACAAAGGGTCCAGTGATGATTATCGATGATCGCACACGGCGGGAATGACAAGGTCACAAATAATTGGTGCTCGCTGTGGTCGCGACGATTCGTCCACTCGGGCATCTCACATGCCAACTCGCCTGGAACTTGGGCGTTGATATCGGGGTGTGGCATCCAGTAATAGTAGTGAACGAGGAAACCGCGAGGACAACATGACAAAGTGCTCACCATCAGCGACGGCCCTGAGGGGAGAGAGGAAGAAGAAGGCATATGTGTTGGAACTTTTTTTACACCATGATCATGCCGCCGGCTTACGACCCCTTGCAACTGCCTCATAAGGCATGGCATTCCAATGTGATAAATTACCTAATTTACCTTAATTTGCGTTAGCAGGCATTATAATAATCGACTCGACATTACATTTTACAAGAGCCCATACAAGATTTCAGAAGACCTAGCATTCAAAGCATCATCTACGGATCCGATGCAACCCCTTGTCTACCATCATCATGATCGCATGTTGGTGATTTTGATATTCTGAACAACAATAATATGTATGAAACTTTCATCAGTTGCCCAATCGCGCAAAAAAATGGTAAAATGAAACGTACATGATCTCAACCATCGAAATCGCCTTCAGAAAGCAGCCGTCCACGGAGAAGTTTCCCCATGTGCGTCGACGTAAAGTTAATGCCTTTGCTACGAAGATCCATCAACGCCCTGAGGGCAACGATGGGCGTACTTGAGAACGTGTGCGCGATCTGAGTTTGCGAGAACTTTGCTCGATTCCTTGGCATGATGAATCCGTCGCGCTCCACCTCAATGCCCTCTTCGCCTTGCAGGTCCCTTGCATACACGCAAAGGAAACGACATAGCCGGATGTACGTCTCGTAGTCCTTCAGGTATAGCTGCCCAGCAAACACGCTCAACTGATCCATAAGAGAGGAGGGGGGAATCCACCCATTGGGAACTGTGGGGATGCTGTACAAGGCAAGGTCGTCGCATGGCTTCATTGATTTGGTGATGCGGGGTGTGTACACGTGGAGGTGAACTTTGTTGCTCGACCTAATATCCGGTAGCAAGCTGTTCGCTTCGTAAGGGCTTAAAATGACGAGCACATCGTTGGGACCACTTTTCACGGAAACGATCCAGTGGACGGGGCGCAAGCGGTCGTCCATCTTTCCAGATACTTTGACGGTCGCCTCAAAGTCTATCGTTGCCAATACAGATGAACTCCAAATGTACGCCTCGTTGGTAACTGCGGAGGTAGCATGAAGTGTCTCGAAAGCCGGACTGAAAGCTTTGGTTCGTGCCCTGAAGAATTTGGTCCGTTTCGGAATGACGCCGGTCTTTACAAAGTCGACGACATCTTGGTGGATTGAATGATCCGCTGGTAGTACACTCGAGGGCCGTTCTACTTGTCGTTCGCGTCTGACTTCATAAACGAGTTCTCGCTCTTGTTCTTCGTCCATGCCTACGGAGCATAGCAACAGAACCCCAAGATCTACACAGCGCTGATGAATGTCCGGACTGGTCAGGAAGGCAGGGTTCGAAGGGTTGCGTGGCTCATAGAGATCTTCCAACCTCTTAGCTTCTGGCTGAAGCCACTTGTCCGATAGTTTTTTCGAGGTCAGTTGGCCTCTACAGCAGCTGGACCAAGCGGCATATCGGGATGTATGGTCCATCCCTTGTTGTACCCAGTGAGGTGCCCACCGCTGAATATTTTCCCACGTCTCTTGTATGGCCCAGTGTAAGATATCTATGGTGTCGATGACGTCCAAAGGGTCTTTGTCTTTGCTGGCCACAGAGCGGATATGCCGATCAACATCGAGGGGTGCGAAAAACATGATAGAATGACCGTGGCCGAGCTTCCGCATCCGCATGCAACCTATGAGAGACAAACGATCAGACTAGTGGGAAAAAATGCCGCAAGGTGTACATACCTTGGACCAAACGATCTTTGGTGACTTTGGGGCCCAGTGTGACGGCGGCACGGAACCCGTTTGGAAATTTGATGTCGGTACCACGCGTATGAGCATCATCGAGGTACACGACACATTGGTCTAACTGCTGTGCGAATGGTGACGATCGCAAGAGTTGTGTACTTCCGTCTCGCGTGCGCACTATCAACTCATCGTCCTCGTTGAAGTATATGGCGGCGGAAGCATTTGGGGTGATATCCAGCCACGCTTTTGCCAGTTCGTAGTTTTGAAGATCGAGCATTTGAGCACCGACATCCAATAGGACACGGATCTCGGGCTTCTGGGCAACCAAGATCTGAAGGAATTCACGTGTGCTTCGCCGCTTGCCGTTCTTGTGGGCCATGCACATGTAGTGCTTGTTCTCTGGCTGTAGAAGACACGATAGAACCTTTGCATTGGTTCCTCGTTGATGATCGGGGTCGCGTTGTGCGATATGCAGCGGTAATAGATGTTGACCGTCATTCGTTCCCGAAAATCCTGAAACATGGCTAAGTCAGCGAGCTTTGACGATCAAGTGACCTTAGCCTCTACTTACCGGTCAGAACACGTTCTTTCTTCTCTGCCAAATCCCAACCTGAACTCGATAGCTTTGAAGGAAATTCTTTTGCTTCTCTCGGGAAGACGACATTTGAAAGGTAGAAATCAATCGTTGACCGATTCCATGAGAACAAAGGAAATAATGACTTGTTCCATTGTTCCATTGACTTGATGTTGACGCCGCTTAAAATCTGCAGAGATTCTGGCACAGCAGGGCAAGCCCGAACCCAGAGGTCGTAATCGAAGGATGGATCGTGTTGTTTGAACAAAATCCCAAAGGAAAGCTTCAGCTGTTCCTCACTGAGACCAGCGTAGTAATAAGATAAGCAGGTGAGGGTGATGGCGACGTCCGGATGACCAAACTCGGCCCTTTGTGCTGGGACGTCTTTTGCTCTATATGGGACTGCGAGCATTGTACGTGTCGGGGCAAGGCCATAGTCTACCCGCCACCGTCGCTCTCTGAAAGCAAACAAAAGAATGCCGTTGGCCAAGAGGCCACGCAGCAGTAGCAGACTACTCCACATAGGACCAAAGCACTCCTTCACCAATTGAGCTTTTGCGGGGGGGACATCTTCGCGTGACATGAAGCTTCGAACCGCGTCCATAAGGCCCGAGTGGAGCTGTCCAAAGCTAATGTTCGGAAGGAAACCTTCGATAATGTCTTCGACTATCCACGAGATTAAATTTTCACCGGCATCTGCTTGCAAGATACGAAGGTGGGGAAAGGATCCAGGTGGTCCAGGTTCATACTCGACTCCGAGCGGGAACAGCTCTCGAAGGGAAGACGCATGTTTGTTCACGAGGCTGAGAACTTGTTCGGTGGTGGTCCATCGTTCGGGGGAGCCTTCAACATGTTGCCGATGGCCGATAGTGAATACCAATTGAGACCGAACATCAAGGATTTCGTCGCTTTCATCTAAAATATCTCGTGAATGAGACTGGAGCCACCTTTGAAGCTCCAGTAACAGATATGCCACTGGACCGTCTTCTGCCTGAGACAGCTGCTTCTCTACGCTCACTAGCTTGAGCGATAGAACGTGCTCTGGCTGGACGACCAGAATCCCGCGCTCCTGCATGCATTCCAACATAATTTGACGGAGGGCACCCACTTTCTCATCATTGACCTCGAGGGAACGAGAGAATGGGAGGTAATATATTGGTCTGTTGGTGAGTCCACCGAGTCGATCCGCGAGAAGGTGAAGGGTCTGTACTGTCAACGGTTTCGGGACAATGACACGAACGAGCTGATCGCCATTCGCAAGAACGACGACGATGATGGGGACGATTACGGATGACTTTCCCTCGCCCATATTGAGTTGCATGGCCGTATTGTCACCCGAGCGTGGTGATATCATTTCATTGGCAACCTCAGCCTGAACACGCCGAATCAAAAAGTTGCCTTGCAACTGATGTAAACGAGGTGCATGGCGTCAGCAGGCATACTTGTATAATACGAGATACATACTTGAATTAGTAGCCAGTCTGGATGTACTTCGGCGTCCCAACCATCACATCCTTCGTTATGCAGTTCCCTGCAGAGCTCTTCGTGAAGATTCTCGAGGTGTAGTAGAAGCAATCTTCGAGCACGCTGTAGCTTGAGGGCGAGTAGAGTGAACCCTATGAGACACCTCTTCCAATCGTCGGGGAGTGTGGTTGGTGAATTCGACGCGAGGCACCGAAAAAGTGTAAGTGCAGTGATGCGTGGCCATTGACCGGACTGCTCGACGGCTTGTTCGCTGTGGCTTCTCGGGCATAGATGCCACTGGAGATGGTGAAGAGCTTCGATGTAACTGGCTCTGCACCTAGCATAGTGTTCCACAAGTGTCTCTGTTGTGGGTAGCTTCGTCCGAGCTCCGTGAGCTACAAGGGACATCTCGCTTCCAAAAGATTTTGCACTAGTGCGGAGGGCCGAAACGTATTGACGCTGAAATGGATTTACTGCGTTCGCGCCAACCGTGGCAATTAATTGATGCAATGGGGCAGAATCAGAGAGTGAGGTGTTGGTGTTTCCAACGTCGGCAGCATATCGAGGTAATCTATCATGCGCTGGTAATGGTGGTGCAGATGTGGCGAATAGCTGGTCTACCGTGAGTAGCCACGGAATACAAGAATGGATGCCTGGCGAACGATGGAATGAGTATGGAAGAGTGTCGGGAGTTGGGGGGGCCTCGGAGTGTAGATTGTTCAAGATCGCCTGAACACGAGTCAAATGCTCTTTGAGTTTGAGATTGCGAAAGCAACTGGAGAAGTGACGCTGAACTTTGGATGCCAACTTCACCACATCATATGATCTGGAGTTGAGTGAGCACTGTGGAGGAGTCTCACATGGCCAAGCGTCCAAAAACTCTTCAGCCGTTACATTGGCATCCGAGCGCCGTCTGCTGTTATACATTTGATATTGACGTTGTTCTAATTCGCTGAAACTTTCGTCGTATCCCATAGACTCCAAACTTTCAGGGCTGTCTGCGAGGGGGTAGGCGCAATCAGCGACGTATTCGCGCAAGGTGATCCAAGAAGGATGGTATCCGTCTAAAATAAGATAGGGGTGATAGTGCGGTGGATCCTCAAAACGGAACTCCGAGTGCGACGCAAAGGCTACGAGCACGGGAACCAGCTCGTTGAGGTTCGACGAACTATACGCCATGGCGGGTAGCGAGAAAAGTAACTGAAACCATTGTCTTTCGTTACTTTCTCGCAGAAGATCATATGTCTTGAGCCATATCGATGGAAGATCAGGAGCTAACCACGATCTGTCATATTGGAGAGAGACAGCAGTATTCCCTGACACCGTCACCCACGATCCTACCATTCTCCATATATCCATTGTGCTCGTTGCAGTCCGGCGTCGAGTGTAAGTAGCCGCGGTATAAGCGCGATGCTCTCCCGAAGCGACCTCCACTACGTCTCTTGCGGAGTACCGGACATCGAAATTCGCTCCGGACGGCTGCCCAGAAAATTCGAATGGAAACAGATACGCAGCTCGGAGCGCTCTCCGCTTAAGGAGGCGATGATCTTGTAATGGAAACCTTTGGAATAAAGGGCTCGATTGGCTCTCGTGGAATAGCTGAACTCTTTCGTAGCGGTCCTTGATTGTTTTGGAAAGGACGTACAACTCGTAATTCTGCGAACTTGACGGTAGGTTGGGCCACTCCACCTCCTGCATGGATTGTTTGGGGTACCACGTTTGTGAGGGACATATGGAGGCGATCAAGCTCAGGAGCTCCGCGTCGCGAGAACCGAACCTCACATTTGAACAGTTACTAGCTGACCGCAGTACAGACAACGCTTCCTCTGTACCAGACCTGCCGGTAAGCGGATCGGCGCTACATCCGCTGGTCAGAGCATGCAGGTAAGCACAATACAGCTTGCTTGTCAAGCTGCCGTTTCCCGTCAAGCCGCCCAGGTCGGTATTGACCCTATAGGTCTGGTACGTGACCCGCTTCAGGGCAGAACGATAGGTGGTGATTTCGACACGGACGTGATGGCCATCCATCCGGAATGAAATGTCACCATCAGGGATGAGGACACATTGGGGGATGAGTTCGATAGCCTTGACATCTTTGATCTTCGGCCGAAGTACGAGCTGATTGACCAACCCAAACAGAGTCCCAATCGATTGGTTCTCGTCATAAACCATGCCCCGGATGTCGTGGGACTGAAGGTCCCCATCCTCATCAACGTAGAAGGACAGATCATACCACGGCAAGACAACAGACAGTTGTAACGATGACGTAGGTTGGCTGGAATCGACCGGGGATACGCTGATTATGAGATCTTGTGGGGTACCAAGTGGCCTTAAGAGACTTGAAACCATGTGCCATGATTGACTTCGAATGTCTACGAGGTACTCGTGGCCTTTCCGCATGCGATAGTGGCCGGGAGCACAATTAATATTCCAGTTCTCTGACGAAGCCTCCCAAAGGGTGTCAAGAGGACGGATCTCCATGACGGACGCGGAAAGGTTTAACCAATGTGCATGTCCCTCAATCAATCCTACCGGCAAGTCTCCCTCCAATTTTTCATGAGGAATGAGCTCGATTATTTCGAAATCACCAGTGACCATCCGTTTTCGTTTTGCTCGAATCACAAGGTCCGAGTTGCGGTTTCTAAGAGCGAAGTACACCTAAGCATGTTACCTTAGTTCTCATGCTATAGCTTAATCTCCCAAGGTGCGCTCACCTGGTGATCGGAGATCATTCCTCTTGTCGAGTAATCCATCCCTGGGAGATCACCTGGTAAAACTTCAAGCATTTCCTGTACAAGTGGTCAGTAGTTTGCGTAACATTGAATATAGCGAGACAAACCTCGCCAAATATTAGCCTGTATAACGGATGCCGCACAAATTCACTTGGCAACCAAGTTCCGAGCGGTTTCCCATTGACCAAAAGTGACCCGTTAAGTATATTAAAGTGCACCACTTGCGGACGCTGGAGAGCCCGTCGCGCGGTCGTGCACGAAAACCAGCGTGAGTTCGGAGCCTGCAATGGACTCCACTTCGAACCCGGCTGGTAGTCAGGCCAAATCCTGCCAACTGCAAGGTTGATGCCTTCATCGCTGGAGTCGGCCTGAATCATGTTTCTTACGACACCCTCGAGAGCCAGAGAGAGGCGGCGATCTCGGTCAAGGAGTAACTGCGAATATGGGGGGAGGCGAGAGACCTCGCTAGGCGGCGTATGGCTGTGGATAAATATAGCACATAAAAGTAGAACCTCAATATCTTCTGCTGAATGAAGCAGCTTTGGAATCAAGGCGGGATCCACATCGAATGTGCTTCGACAGATGGCGGCGGTGTCCCGCAAAACCCCACGAAACCCTTCATCTCCCGGTGTTTTTATGAGCCTAGCTGATAGTTCCTGTACCCAGGAGAACACCTTGCCACGCACGGTACGAAGAAGGCCGAGTGCTTCCAGTGAGACAGCTTGATCAGGGTTGGACGCAAGTAGACGACGGAGCAAGAAGGAAATAGTATCCATCGTCACGGCTTCCAGCCAGCTGGCTTCGACGTCCCGGATGAGGCTCTGAAGCTCTCCTAGAAGCGCATAGCAAAAGGTGGGCTGTTGGATCTCCTGATGCCACGTCCATCCCGTATTTGCAAGTGGTCCGACTTGAGAGACTGCCTGAGCCAACAGCATATGGACTTCGTGACGACGGAAGCTCAACGATCGGCCTCGAAGCTCTCGCAAGATGTTTAGCCATTGGAGTAAGTCGCCACTGCGTAGATGTCCGAACGCCATATATTCATGGATGAAAAGGTCCTTATGGCAGTCGACTTGGTTTGCCACGACTTCGTTCGACGTGTGGGAGGTGGAATCAATATATTTCTGTAAATGATAGTATGGCCCGCTTTGAAGCTTGTACGTGCAGTACCCCCTGCTGTCACTGCGACCTAGTGCCTGAGAGACAGGGATACCAGTACGCGTGTCAAAACCAAAGAACGTCAACCCATTGTCGACGCAAACCTGTCCCTGCTTGGCAGGGATGCGCATTGTGGGATATGAGTCAATGTATGGCTTTGCATCGGAACCAAGGGAGATCCGTGATCTAGGATGCTCGACAAGATAAAGTTGGAGGGCACCATAATGGTTGAGCTGGATATGGGGAACGTGTTGCTGAACGGATGGAGAACAAAGGTCGACCAAGAGATGGAATGTGGCAGTGCGCCACATGCTGAAAGAGATTGGACAATTTAATTCGAACACGACAACCTCAGCCTCAAGTCGCTTAGCTGGCAATGGCCACTCGTGAACGTGTATCTGCATGTACATGTTGAAAGTGAGACCAGTCTCTGGTGTCCTTCTCTGAAGCTCGGCATAACGAGCGTTCATTTCCCGCAGCTCAGCGACCTTTTCACGAACTTCACGTCGTGCTGCTTCCTCGATTCGAGTCTTGAGACGCCGAAGTTGCGAAGATTTTCTGTAGAAACGGACGGCGAAACTGTCTGTCGTAGTCATCGAAGAAAATACCGACCACTGACGTCGTGACCCGGAGTGGCGACGAGAGAGGTATTCGTATGCGTGGCGAAGACGATGGAGGCTAGCAGTCTTGCAGAGTAACAGGTGCTCCAGAAGACTTGTGGGTACCTCCGGAGAGTAGTCTGCGAGGATGGGAATTTCCTTGATAGCTATTTTATCAAGCGCGACCCACAGCTCGACCGTGGTCAACAGCATGACCGAAAGGAGTTCTGGGTTGTTCGCGTACGCTTTTGACGCGCTCGAGGAGTATTTGTTCGCCAAGATCTCCAGTTTCACGCAAGCTTCGTCGTTGTTTGTGACCCGACCAACCCAGGCATCAATACCCTGCTCGACCGCCCGCTCGACATCGTAGAGGGCAACGTGGGGTTCAATACGATATGCTTCCTCGAAAAAATCCCCATCAGAACATAGAAAGTCATCAAGAGCACCACGAGGACGATGTTCATGGTTGAAAGGAATGTCGGGAGGATTGATGGTGTGACTAGCGAGAGAGTTGCGAAGGTAGTCTCCACTAAGCAAGAGCGACAGCTGGATGTCTCGGGTTAAATCAAGCTGAGAGGGGGTCCAGCGTGGGGATAGACGCTGAGCAGCCTGTACCTGTCTCCACCGGTTTTCAATGGTCGATCGCAGGGAAGTGCATGTCTGCAACACGGTGCGCGAGAGCCAGTCTGGCGCGGAAGAGCCAAGTTTCCGCAAGCGTCGGCTGATTTTTGCTGACATGAACTGGAGGAGATCACTGGGAAGGTCTGCACAGGTCTTTTGCTCGCCAAGGCAACACATAAAGAACAGCATAAATTCCTTGTAGGTATCATGCCCGAGAGGAGACCGATCCAGTGTCGTCTGAAGGGCAACTTCGAATCGTCGTTGCACACGACGTCATCGCCCACACGTTTGCTGATGCGAGCGATGTCAACAGGGCGACCGATACTCCTCAAGATGCCGGTAAGCAATTCAGTGATGTAGTGTGGGTGTTCAGCATCTTCAAAAACAGACGACTGCTCTTTCCGAGAGTTCGTTTCAGTCGCAGCATGAAGGTCATCATGGTTCATGTGAACGAGGAAATTCACGAGTTCGGAGCGAAAGTCCTTGTCGTCAAACACGAGGTTGGGGATCTCGATAGCCGGCCCAGGATATGAGCAGATCAGCTTTCCTTGTATAGTCATCACATCCTCAGCCTTTGGGGATATCTCGAATGACTCGAAAATGGTGACATCCTTCTGCTTTCTGAAGATGACCCCTGCATTTTGGGCGCGGATACGCAATGCGAGGACATCTACACATTGTGAGTTTCCAGGATACTGTGGAGGCTCCAAAACGTACCTCCCACATCCATGCTACTCAACTGGGAGATAGCTTGGACCCTATCCAGGCTTTTAGACGGGGTAATGGCCTGTAGATTTTCCAGCATTCGTGAAATGCTATGCCACTGAGAGAAATTGGCTCGGCCGACGTGGTCGCTGTAGAGACGTGCAGTAGTGGCAATCGCTCTAGCTAGAGAATGATCGTTGCGGATACTGTGGTCATCCCTATCAGGAAGCTGTAGAGGACAAAACACATGTGTAGTAAAATATTTCAATGTATCAATGTCCCCAGGGTCGAGGACAGAGTGAGACATTTGAGCGATGAACGATATTGAGAACGGGTTTCGAGTTAAGTGACAGCGAGGAGTGAGGGGGTTGAGGGGGAAGAGTAGTTGAACCGAACACGTGTTCCTGGACCCGAACTTGTACTACGGGACTCCATGCGGTTTGCATATGTGTTTTTGTCACACAAACCTAATGGAGATCAAGAACCACTCATATGTATTATGAGCAAGTCTAGTAACTTCAAAGTTGGCACCCAGACATAAAACAGCAAGGCTGAGAACAGTACGATCGGCAGCACGGCGGTACATATCCGACTTCGCAAGAATTTGTGCGACGCGGCAGGCGGTAGTCTGGTAAATTTGTGGAGGCAGCTAGAGTAGCTTCCGACTCGGAGGACATACAGTACATAGTATCGCTCATAACGCCGGGACAGGCCAAATATTGTTTATGTATTATGGGCCATGTAAGTATGCACTAGCATACTTTTTCCCACCGTCCTTGTCACTCGGTGGAGGGCGACTTTGAGTCATAACTGTTCATCTCTACTGTACGACATACAAAACTATCCAAGTCTCCCATGGCTGCAAGGCAGACAAAGTCCGAGTCACTGCTGGCAGACTCTCCCACAACTTGGGGGCTACGTCGCCCTGTTATCTATAACTGCTACTCCTGCGGATGCGATGGGTCTTGGCCACCGAATCGGTCGCATTGAAGACGGTATTTGCTTTTCTTGCGGTCTGTTTAGTTGTAATATTTATCTTCATTAAAAGGCTATGATGCTGGTAGGAGCAACTACACCTCGCGCTGTGCTAAAGATTGACGGAACGCACAGATGTTGTTATATGGGATTCGCATCCACTGAGCCTTGCTGCTACGCCCCAACAAGTTTTCATCGATGGTATTCCACAACTCAAGACCGCCATGGTGTCGTTAAAACCATCTACGTTTCAGTCCACTCCACACGCACCAGATTTTGACAAGGAAGCATCGGACGCGTCTGTTTACGACGGCCTTCCTCCCCTTGAGCCTCGTTCCGCCCAATATGCCATTTTTACCAACGTCAGTAGTCTCTACGTGAGATCAAGGGATGAAATTTCTGTCCAGGAACGTCCGGGAAACGTTATCGTCCACGATGGTAAAATCGTGTGTTCGGGCGTGTGCTCCGGACACTTGCGTGACGACAAACACGCCGAGATCATTGATCTCGAGGGTGGTTCCATCGTCC
>JBBPQT010000482.1:0-14899 GCA_038092715.1 Boletus smithii | reverse complement strand
CGGGGGTAAGGTAGTGTCAGCGGCAATTGACTAGCCACACAAAAGTCCCCACCAAGATTGCAGGGACAATATAGAGTGCGAACATTTAGATGTGATTGAGTCATCGATCATGGAAACGCGCAGGAAAACAGAAAGTGAGAGAGCTGGGACGACAGCAAGCAAGCAGAACCGAACTGAACAAGCGTGGGCAACATACAAGCAAACAGGTGCATAACCTCGGGATACAATCATCGCAGACCAAAGGAGAGAGAAAGCCATTGAAGCGTGAAGGAGAAATCGACAAAAAGAATCATCACCATCCAAATTTCCGTTTTCGGTTTGATTCTCACTCTTGTCCCTCTTTCCCTGCCAACAACAGACCCGCATGATAGTTTCTCCAGTCACAACCTTGCTCGCAAACATACACCATGCCTTCCTCACGTGTGCTCAGTTCACGTCGTCCAGTTTTTCCTGTACATCCGCCACCGCCGCCGCCGCCTGCTCGCCCTCGACGTCAAAGTTCTCGACGAGATCGGGAACATCGTCGTCGTCGTCTTCAGCACCACCTGCTGTTGGCCTCTGTTGCCCTTGTTGGATTGCTTGGTAGGATTCTGCGAGCTTACGCAGCGATGCGAGGGAATCAGGACCGAGCTGGTTTAGAATACCAGGGACGAGCTCTGTGAGCTCCTTGACGTGTCCAGCACCGTAGATCGCAAAAGTGTTGGCGGATACCGCGGCGTGAACTGTTCAGAAATAGCAACACAGGATTAATACCCCAGATCTCGTCCAACGGAACACGTGGTGGTGAGAGAAAAAATATAGACATCGGCGATGTGTACAGGACATGGATTTAGGATGTCACAAAGAGGAAAACGTGCCTTTTGGAGCGGTGAAATGTAGTACGTTTCCGTCCTCTCTGAACATGTTTACTTCCTCTACTCCGGGGATAGGTTGTACATTGAGTTTCTTGAGGGCAGCCTGTAGTTTTTTATCGTCTTGTGCGGCAGAGGGTTTGGTTTTTCGGACGACTTTCCGACGCATGGTACCCTTTCCACCTGGAGCATGTTAGAAGTGATGATTTGGGGGGAGAGATGCAGAAAGATGAAGCGATGGTCCACCGCGGGCGTGGCTGACCAAAAATCGCTCACCAAGCCGGTTGGCCGCAGCCTGAGCCTGCAGTTTGGCCAATTTTGTTGGATCCATGAGGGGTGGTGGTTGAGGATCAGAGATGCCTGCGCAGGGGGAGGGGAAGGTGTGTTTGGTGTACGATGAAAACTCACAAACAAGGTTTGTATGCAAATAAGTGTACACAAACCAACCAACCTGGCAGCAGCGGCGCTTTCAGATAAGATAATCTCTACCAGTATCGACCATGTCCCCCATTCAATTCCACGTCCGGCCCGCCACCGTCGACGATGTCGTGCGTATCCACGTCGCTGCCACGTCCGTCACTAACCAGGCCAACCCAGGACGCGCTCCTACAACTTGTCCGCGATCTCGTATGACCTTCCTTGTCGCACCGCGCGCCCAGCGTTAACACTTGTACAGGCCACATATGAGAAGGAGCCAGAGTCCGCAAAGGCCACCCGAGAGTTGGTAAGCGCCCCTGTCTGCCACGATCAACATCTACCCATCCTCCGCAGTTCACAGAAAACGTATTCGAGAAGGGCTACGCACACGCCCTTCTCGCGTTCCAAGGCACACTTGAGGAACCAGGCGTGCCCTTGGGGATGGCCCTCTACTTTTTCAACTTTTCCACCTGGACGGGAAGACCAGGGCTGTATGTACGTCCGTGCGAACAGTCATCATGTCCATGCTTGACACGGACACCAAATACAGCTCGAGGACTTATTTGTGAAACCAGAGGTCAGGAATATGGGAATTGGCAAGACTCTATTCGCCGAGCTTGGTAAGGTGGCACTAGAAAAGGTAGCTTGTTTATTACCCTTTCTTTGTGGGCCAACAGCCCTTTTTTCCCTGACAGAAATGCGGACGTCTTGATTGGTCCGTGCTCACGGTGGGTGCTCGTGCCTGGAGTGACTACGCTCGGAAATTCATTAAGACATCTGCAGTGGAATGAGCCGTCCATCGCGTTCTACGAAAAAGTTTTGTCAGCTAAGCGCATGGATGGCTGGATGGGCATGCGGTTGACAGACGAAGGCATCCACAACCTAACAAAGTTTGCCCTAGTTGCCAATTGAACAATTCACCACTGGGGTGATTCATGTTGATGCAACGGTGCATGGAGGATGTATCCACATAGGGTTCAGGTACATCAATGCGACCTTTTTAGTATGTCAGGGCGGTGTCAACCCAGTTGCCACTGATAGATGATGCAGGCTTGGTGGAGATTTGATATGCACAACTGTATGGTACAGTGTCCGGAGCGGACCAATAAGTGAACAACACAGGTTATACGCCATCGTAACTCGCGCCACCGGCCTACATCGGACGGATGTGTTAGGAAAGGAGTGCAAGCACGCGGCATCACTTGCCTTGCGCAGCCTAGATATGATGGGATCCTCTTTCAAGTCGTCCCTTTCACGAGCGGCCACCTCGATTGAGTAAACACGCAACACCTGCTTGACATTTGCTGTATGGACGGAAATCTAAGATGTGCAGAGGAATCAAGTGAGTTGATGGACATGTTGACATCACAACTAGGGTAAAGTGGGTGTGTGCTTAGTTTGGGACCCAGCCCGTCTAGTGTGTGATTTGCGTCCGGGAAAAAAAAAAGAAAGACACACGGTGCCGATGGTCTGACAGATACACGCGGTGTTGCACGTAAAACAGAGGACCGGGAGACCAACCTTGCCCTTTCGCATCACCTTGCAGCCAGATCCGATCCATACGACGAGAATGAACTTTTCGCGCTGGGACTCTTTGTCGTTGGAGTAAGTGACGCGTGCATAGCCGTAAGAGGCCTGGGAGTCATTGAGAGCATCTCGGAGCTCTGAGAGGCCGCCTATGCCGGTCTTGGTGACCACGAGCTTGTCTGAACGATCGGACTGGCGCGTGTCAGGAAGGCGTGTCAGGCCAAGTGAAGAAGGCTGACCTCATAATCCAAAAGCAACCAATTAGTGTCGGATTTGTCAGAACGCACGTCCAAGTAGGCTGGAGGATCAGCACACACGATGCTGGTTCAAACCGTAATTGAAAAAATGGACCGACAGGGCTGACCTTGGTTGATATCTGCGTCGGACACGTCCGCCATGTTGAGCTGGTCACTCTGGGAGTATGTACAAGTGAAAGAGATCACAGCGATCGGGAGATGCCGACAGTCGATATCGCGGAGTGTAAACGACGTCGCGCTCTGTACGCTAACCATGTCTCTGCGAATCCAAACCGTCCTCTCCATCGCCGGACGTCGTCTCTACTCGCAGCGCATCCCACCCCGCAACTGGCAGCTGGCCGGACACGTTCCCCCCACCTCCCTCCTCTTCGACAACAATGACGCTCCCTCTCTCGACCTCAGCGAGGACGAACCACCACCACCACCCAAAAAATGCCCTGTTGCAGCTCCAACCCCTGAGCAGTGGCGACGGCATCGCGAAAAGATCAAAGAGGTGTTCCCAAATGGCTGGAACCCCACGCGCAAAGTGTCGCGCGATGCCATGGACGGACTTCGTTCCCTGCACGCGTTTGACAAGGACACATTCTCATGTGCGGTGCTCGCGGACAAGTTCACGATCAGCCCAGAAGCTGTCCGTCGGATATTACGGAGCAAGTGGGAGCCATCGAAAGAGAAGCGGGCCCGGTTAGCAGAGAGGGAAAGAAGGAGCAGAGAAGAATGGATCACGGGAAGAAGACAAGAGGAGAAGGACAGGGCAGCTCAGATCCTCTCCGAGTCTAGGCAGAACGACAGACCACGATTGCGTCAAAGGTCGACACGAGTCAAGTCAAACGACAAATTATTCTTCCAGTGACGTCTACCGCTCTGGACGTGCGAAAATGCATTGCGACATTTTTTGTCTCTTTACCCGGAACCTGAAGTAAACGTGTTGATTTACATGTCATATTTGATGCACATCAAACTAGTCGTCTTGTCTGGGTTGGACTCGCACCACTGTTCATCCGGACCAATCTAATGCACATTCAGATCTACGATACCATCAAGGCGCTCGACTGATGAGAAGTCTACTCCAAAATGGAAATTACACATTTGGTATGCGATAATTTTTGCAAAGTATACGGGCGATACGGGCGAATACAACAACAGATATAACTAGGACAAGTATGGTTAAGATGAGTGGGTAATATGTATGTACCAATGTACGCACGGTCCCGAGTTCAAAAACCCAGATATAAGTAATTCAAAGATTAAACATAATATAAAATGACGCGAGATTTGAGCCGAACGAGCGTGTGTGGAGTGATGTAAGATGTGCATTCGAGGTTGCCGCACAAACGAGCCCAGGGACATGTCCGATGGTCAACGTCCAGCTTGACCTATAGTGACAGTTCGGTCTTGTCATAGGCAAGGTAATAACTATCTTTTTCGGGCCGACACAAAAGGATATCGTTCCAATTGGGTCGCGGTAGGGGGTCCGGCCGTGCACCCCTCGAGTCCACAATCGAATACCGAAACCGTAGGAGCATCATCGAAGTAATGAGTTTGAGCTCCATTCTCGCCAAGCGTTGACCCAAACAGACGGTCTTACCTGTGAGCATCAAGTGTCAAGTCCACAGCCAGCAACGTAATGATATGCACACTCACCACCTCCCCACCCAACGTAGCCGAACGGCGTCTTCGCCTCCTTGCGGCTCGGGTCGAATTTCCACGGATCGGGGTATAGTTCCGGGTTAAGATGAACGTCCGAGAATGGATAAACTACGTATGCCCCTGAAGGGATAGTTTTGGAATCAATGGTCGTGTCAGGTCCGAGGTTGCGACGCATGGCAGTGTGTGGCTGCGCAATTCGAAGTGTCTCGTGGATGAGGGCGTCTACAACAGGTGTTTCTGCTTCCCAGGCTTCCAACGGAATGGATGCCAAACGCGACGAGAGCGAAGCGCTAGCCGCTGCTTCAGGAGAGTATGTTGACAGTAGTTCTTCGATTTCCTCCATGGCCTTGTCTTTCCACTCCAAGTTGTTGCCAAGAAAGGTTATGAGCCATGACGCTGTGGTACCAGTCGCTCTGGCTCCCGCAACTAGTAAACCCATTATGAACTAGAGAGAAGTCAACGTGGTACCAGAAAACTAACATCTGATCACTCACTCCCACCATCACAAGCCGCTCATCCTGCGCGTCAATAAGCATCTGGAGCGTATCGTTTTGAATCTTGTCACTCTTCAAACGAACATCAATAGCGCGTGAGACGATGTCGTAGACCTCCTTGGTCGCGAGTAACTTC
Organism: Boletus smithii; assembly: GCA_038092715.1. Classification (NCBI taxonomy): domain Eukaryota; kingdom Fungi; phylum Basidiomycota; class Agaricomycetes; order Boletales; family Boletaceae; genus Boletus; species Boletus smithii. The sequence goes on along the minus strand of JBBPQT010000482.1, from coordinate 9,567 downwards.
TTGAGCATACTCGGGGCAGGCAGCCAAGGAAGCAGAATAGTCGTCGGGGTAGTTCCGCTGTCCAATATATCGTACAGGTTCTTGAGCCGCGCAACCAGTGCAGGGTCGTCTGCAATTTCTTGACTAGTAATACTGCGTACAGTAGTTTGAAAAACAAGCTGTCGTGAGCGAATATGCAAGCCATTAATTGCTGGGAATATAACATTGTCGTTCAGGAACATACTTCATATATTTTCTCAAAGGGATCAATTGTTCCACTCGCTCCCCAAGTGTCCATAACCCGATGGCAATCGTCCAGAATGGGTACAATAACTGTAAGTATGGGGGAGATCAGCGACATACACGAGTGAAGGTCAGCCACCGTACGTTGTCTAAAATGGTCATCTTTCTGAAACTTGTGGATGAGCGCTATTCGGCGGGTTCGGGGATCGGGGATCTAATAGTGGTCACATTACAACCGATGGAAATAGGTTTGGATTACTAGGGAAAGCAACACATACCGCACCGGACAGAACCTTGAACCCTTCTGTCAGATCGAAATCGGGCCTGTTCGCGAAGAGTGCTTTTCGTGCAGACTGCCCGGATACGACGGTCTCCTGGGGATAACGTTAGTAACCCATGTTGGAGTCCAAGAGACGGGACACGACCGTGCAGCATGTTAAATTAGAATAACTTCTCCCCCGTCTTTTGGAAACTGTCATTGAGGAAGTCGAAACGCCATCAAAAAAACGGGGCGATGGCAGGAGGGTGGGAACCAGGTAAATAAACAGGGATCTATGCGGAAGGGTCGTCTTTCGACGAACCATGACGAACCACAAGGAGAATGAGAAGGGCCAGGGCCACTTGGATCTTGAGACTTGACACAAGGAAGGCATCTGCATCTGATTGTAAGCCGACTGAATACATGGCTCAAACTGCGGGAGGCCTTTCCGATGAAGGAGGAAGACGGCGAGGGTCAGAACGCGATTGATGTCCCTTCTTTCTTTTCTCATTTTCCTAGTAAACTGCACGTTGATCCGCTGAATATGAGATTAACATGCTTCATTGAAGAGGTGCCTTGCCAACGCACCGCTTGCACGGCCGGATGGAATCAAGATCTTTCATGATCCTCGGTTCCGCGATTTTGCGAGACCATTACAGATAAGTAATATGATGATGAAACTCACGTGCAATGGGAGGCCGCCGTCAGCTTGCAACGTGCACTGAACAATGGAGCAGCATTGGAGTGCCATCCTATCCCTTCTCCGTCTCCTGTGTGAGTAATGAACATCCAGTGCAAACCTTGGACAGGACATTCAATCCTGAAGCGCATAGTATGGCCAAAGTCACTAAATGCGAAGCTTTTGTGCCTCGAGGTATTCGTGCGGCGGGGACTTTGCCCCCAGGGACTATATTCATTCGTCATAGTACTTCCCATCGGAAGCCGATCGTCCCAGCACTAAGCCCGTTCGTCACATTACTTCAAACCGATCAATCAGAGTGGGGGATATGTTACGTCATAAGCAGCGGATGAAGATCGTGGACGGTTTTGAGTGAGGCCGGGGATACCCAAAAACACCCTACCAACGTGTATGTCTTCGTTTAAATTACCAAGCACTGGGGCCCTAGCATGCACGCGTCAGCCTGTGATCGAAATCAATGAGTCAGCGTGGCCATACGGAAGATCTGGTGCGAGGCGAAAAGATAATCAAACTCTCCAAGGTGTAGTACGCTTGGGAATGCGGTTGGCACTGCTAAGGCGGCGGGAATGAAATGAGAAGAACGTGGCAGTGGTACGCAAGTTCCTTCACGGTGGACGACTCGGAGAACCCGTCTCGAAAAATGATTTCACTTTACCGCACAGGTGGCAGGCTCAGACTGCCAGATAGTAGAGCCCGCCCTGCTACAGCGGCATCTAGAACGTTGCGACGCGCTGTGACTAAGATAGGTAAGAACGTTCAATATGCCTACAACTTCTCCCGAAAAAAACTCAGCATTCTGATTTGGCAGGAGGGCTGTTCGCAGCATGCATATCGAACCCGCACTGCCATTCTCCAGACGCAAAGCCTAAATGACTTTCTCGAAGATCTGGGTTGTGGAGACCAGGTGGCGATATAAAACTGCCCGAGTCTACCGAATACACCCAGAATCGCCCTCAAGTCGGTTATGCGCTCGCAAAGTGATACTCGAGGACTGAACACTTCACCTTGTATTAGGCTCAATCCTGTGCCGTTGTCGAATAATACCTCAGGATATGACATTTCAGGCAGGTAGGTACTTAGGGCTTGCCGCTGCGTGGACAAGTGACCTATACTTGTGTACTAGGAACACAGGAGTCATTCCTATTTTGAGGCCTTATTTGGGCCACATGTTCCTCGGAAGGTCATACGTTGGCACCAGGCGTTATCAGGGACTGGCCCTACGAGCCCAGTTGGGCATTTTTCCACATTTAATAACCCCATTGCCGAAACCGAGCTGTACAAGTCTTGCCCTGAAAATGACCTTAGACTTGTTCCGTTCCTCAAAAGTAAGTACTTCAAGATTCTTGATGAGACTTCATTGCCGCTAATTATGTTGTTTGTTTGTCGATTTGCCTCACTTCACCACTAGGTGAACCCAGCATGGTCGAATTCCTTGACCTTTCCCTTTCACCAAATGCTACCTACGAGTACCCAGGATGGATCGGAGGCTTCCACGAAACAAGTATATCTCCAGAAAACCTCATCTTGTTTCTCTTCAAGTTTAGTTGTAGCTCCCGAAGGCTGTCATGGCTTTGGTAATGTTCGAGCGAAAATCTGCAATTGAGTAAAACTGATGAACACTTCTCCCAGAGCCTACATTGTCCTGTGAGGACGGACGGTTGACTATAGCTATGCAGCTTCGCAACAACACACCAATAAAAAAATATGACGAGAGTGAGAGCGTGTTGATGGATGACATTCGGTCCATCTTTCCTCACGATCTTACCGGTCATGTTACAAAGTCTGGTGACTTTCCGTTCGCATCGGGCAGCTATGGAGACATCTATAAAGGCAATTTACATATGAGGGAGAAGTCAACTGATGTGCGTCATAGCCTTCTCCTCACTGGGAAACTAAACAGCTATATTAGGTCGCAATCAAGACATACAAAATGTACCTGCAGCACGATGAACACCTGCACAAGAAGATAAAGGCATGTGTTAGCCTATTAGCAAGGCTTGACCTAAACTTATTTACTACGAATAGCGATTTCGCAGAGAAATCATCGTGTGGTTGAAACTGAAACATCCGAATGTTTTGCCATTGCTTGGGACCATCAGGGTCCCTGATATGCACCCCTGCATACCTGCCATGGTGTGCCCGTGGATGGAAAATGGTGCATTGTCAGCATACCTCGAGCGAAACAAGGACCTCACTATAGCAAAAAGACTCACTCTAGTAGGTATTCATCAGACGTCAGAATCGAGAGCAGCTGGATGACATTTTCCAGGTTAATGACGTGGCTCATGGCTTACAGTACTGTAAGTTGTTATCCTTTGGCCGTTCACCTTTCTTACAGGCGATACAATCAATAGTGCATTCCCAGCATGTCATCCATGGTGATCTATCAGGCGTATGTATTTTTGCTCTGGTCTCCTGTTAGTTGCTCATGCCTGAAAATGAACAGTCAAATGTATTGGTTCATGCTGATGGAAGCGCTTGTATTGCCGACTTCGGGTTGTCCACGTTGTTGACAGCAATAGGTGGGGCAACCTTCGCAACGAGTCGTCGGACTAAGGGCACCGTGCGGTGGATGGCCCCTGAGCTATTCTACTTTGACAATCACCAAACTACAACCCCGAGTGTGCGAAGCGATGTGTATTCGTTTGGAAGCATCATGTTGCAGGTGGGTGGTACCAGTGTTACATCTTCGTTATATGTTTGCTGGAACCATGGGAAGATTCTGACAGGCAATATTCCCTATCACCATCTCCCTCGTGACGAACAAGTCATTGCCGCCATTTACAAAGGCATGAGACCCGATCGATTTGATCGAAAATTGGTCACGAATGACAGATGGAACTTCATCGAAAGGTGTTGGTCTATGGGTCCACGTCCTTCGAGTGACGAGATCGTCGAGTTTACGCAGAAAGAGCTCAGCAAAAACATGGCAGCCGAGGCACAGCGCAGCGCGCTCCCACTCGTCAAAACGGCCTTTAATCAGTTATTCCTTAGGTACTTTTATGAGCTCCCGATCATATTGTAATCATCACTTACGGATGTAACTATACCCCTTGTATGAAGTTCCATGAAGAAGAGTGCTGGGAGCATTGATGTGAGGGAATTGCAACCTCCCCAAGCAAGGATGTCTATGTGACAACAAATATTGAACGAGTCGAAAAAACCTCAATAGAATAGAACGACTCGGACTGTCTTGTCTTCTGCTCATTGAGAGACCAGAGAAAACTTGCAACCAGATCGGTAGGAAAGTACGCATGCCGCACCATTGACACCCATTGCAAAATGGTGAGCGAATCGCCTACAAAGCAGACAATACCACCTTTCAAAGTCCAGATAGTATTCCCCGCGCGCGACTCCTGAACACATGCATGAGGAACACGGGAGTACCGTGCTCTCGCTGTGCGGCCCGTTGGTGCGGGTACACCGTTCTGGCCGTGTATTAGGCTGAATCTGGTGACGTCGCTAAGTACCTCACTACATATATGACGATTTGACGAGTGGGCCTTGGCCGCTGCGTGGACAAATGTACATCCTACTAGTATTTCTTCCGAGTCAGCTATGGCGTGTTCGCTGCTTGAGGCTCATCGTTCCGTTTCCCTCCTCCTGCCGTTACAAAATCTACATCTTTGAACGACAACTCGCTTCTTGTATGTTTGTCCTAGCGCTGCTTGAGGGATGGTCACCGGTGCCGTACGTCTGAATTTTGAGGAGGAAGGTATGTTGAGGATGGGTTGATTTCGTTGTTGTGTTGGCGACCTTGCTCGGAGCGTCGTTCATCGATGACTCTATAGCTCAGTGGTAGAGCATACGATTGCAGATCGTGCGGTCCCGTGTTCGAACCACGGTGGGGTCTTGTTTTTGTTTAGCTTTTTTACCCTGCTTGTTAGCGTTTGTTGTGTATGCAGTGACTTGACACGTTACTCTCGACCATCATGATACTGCACAACTCAGTTTGGCTGCTACTCGTCGCCCACGTCTATGCTGCCTCCCTGTCCCTGCAATCCCCTCGTTTCACCATATCCTCTTCAGATGCATCCCAGCTGCGCGCAGACACGTATGTCACCCTTCGAACCGCCGGACCCCAACCTGACCCCATCCCAAACAGCCTCTCCCTTACCCAAAAGCCAGAGCCATTGACCCTCGGCCCCTCTGACACCCTCAAACTTACCTTCCAAGTCACTGAAACCGACGAAGGCAAAGGCGTCCAGCCGCACCAAACTTTCCTCCGCTTCTACGACAGCGTCTCGGGCGAAGAAGGCATTCAACCCGTTCGCGTCACCCCGGGCGGCAAGGCCAAGTTTGAGCTCGTACGTCTTCTGGTCAAATACGAGCCTTCCGCTGACACTTTTCTCTTTCCGTGCAGAACATGGCTCGTCCTCCAGCATCTCTCCCACCGACCACCGACCGCCCACTTGCTATCTCCCTCATTCTGGGCTCGTTCGTACACGATCCAGCGACGTTCGATCTCTTTGACCTCTACGTCCCTGCGTCTTCGACACCCCCACCCCACCCCGACGAAGCGTCCTTCCACCCCCAACCGCCCATCGCCCACACCTTCCGTCCCGAGCAAAAGCTTCCCCCAAAAGTTGTCTCCGCATTTTTCACCACGCTCGTGCTCGCGCCATGGGTCGCATTGCTAGGTTTGGTACGTCGTATCCTCCCACATACTACCGTATGATCAACTCAATGTCACGTTTGCTTATAGTGGGGCAAGGTCGGCATACGCGTCCCGCACTTGTTTTCGCCTCGCATCTTGCCCTTTACCGCACTTCTCGGCGCCTTTGAGGCTCTCCTTGTCTGGTACTGGATAGATCTCAATCTGGGCCAGGTGCTGCTGTATGCCAGTATCTTGGCGCTTCCGACCATCTTTACGGGCAAGACTGCGCTCGCTACCACTGGCGAATGGCGGGCCGGGAAATATTAGAATTAACTCATTACCCCATGTTCGCTGTAATAAAAAACGATGCTCGTGCCGACCCTCCCATGCCACTGTGCATCGTGTCATCACCCGTGCGCGTCTGCTCCGAGACACAATGGCGATTCCAAGGTACGTTACATGTGAGTGTATCTAATCTACCATAAGACTTTGGTTCTTCCGGGACCCCCCTTACTGATTGGCGGTCACTATGTCGCGAGTGAGCGCACGAAAAACACTACGCCAGCGTTACATGCCAACACTGCAGATGAATGGTTCAGCGCCTGTGCAATACGCGTTGGGCGATGTGGCAGAATAGGCCCGTTGAGCGTCCAAGCTGCGAGACCCCTAGGCCAAAGCCGTAGAACCGACGACGACGGATGACAACGATTCTGACTCGAAGTACACTCCTCAGTCACCCAACGAGGAACACGCGACCCAACAAGGGTGTGTTGATTATGAATCAGTTTCGAGCTGGTAGATAACCCTTCTCATCAGGTCCAGATTTATAACGTGGTCAGACCGCACGCCGCTTAGATTGTTACGCCAAAAGGCAGTAATACTGAATGCATAGCATTCAGTAACCCGGGCGGTATATCTGCTAGATATAGGTATCTAGGTAAGCTGTAGGCTTACACCGAGGCTCCGAGTCGCCGAGTCGCCTACTCATAATGATATAGTCCCTTTGGTTCATTTGATTTGATAGGTCGTTACATACAGAATCCAAGATCGTGCACAAATCAAAAAGAGAACCAGCTAAAGAAATGAGTGGAGATACAAGAGTGGTCGCGATAGGTCATCTATATTGGGTATACAGTTGGAACTGTCCAGAAGGCTGTACCTTCGACAACGGAACATAAACTGTACCAAAATTTGCAAATCAAGTCCTTGGAACTTTCGCATTACTGTTACGAGGCCAGGGGAATCAAACCCCCCCAAGGTTCAACGATAACTGTAGGAGGTCCATGAGATCGAACGGGTTGATTATAACTCGATGTACCTTTAATCATGATGCGGAGACTGAAAACATGAAAAGCATCCCAAAAACGAGGATGAACCACGATTCTGAGATCCGTATGTTTGCGGGTTGGACCGGGGAGTTGCTTGATCCCGATTGGGTCTTCCGCGAGGTACGAGACTGACTTGTAATCAATTCGTGTTATTCAAAGGGAGTTTCGAGTTTCCTACCCAGTTTTCAGATTGAACAACGTCGAAAACCAACCGGGCATGGCTCTAGCTTAACACCACTGGGAATTCGTCGACTATATCTTGCAAGCCGGCGCTGACGATCAGTTTACCAACAGAACACTGTTTTAATAATGACGCACCTCTGTTGTGGAAATTCTACGCTCTCGCGAAGACGTTCGTGCTTCGTGCTTGTCGATGAAGACGCCGCTTTTTATTCTTTCAGTCTGCTTGTGCATCTAGGCTCGAGGCGATGTCTTCCTGGGTGGGCTGTACACCGGGGGCCAATGCTGTGCATTGTACACGAGGACAGCACGCGTGAGCTTTCAGCACAGCTTTGTGGGGAACATTCTCAAGAAAGCACCGCGAAACGGTCAGAACTTGAGCGAGCATCATGATTCATGGAACAAGCACAGACTGCCACAGGCAATAACTACGACAACGAAGTTGAAGCTTTATTAACTATCTAGCGTTTAACCGGGTACGGGTGGCTGGAAACCCTGCACGATGGAATCCTCAGTTAAACCAAGTCATAAATGTGATGGAAAGTAACTAACTGATGCGTTCCTGTTGCGCCATTTCGGATGCCGCCTGGTTTGGCGGCTCCATCCGAAGGTTTAGTACTAGTTTGACCAAGTCAATGATTCTCCAGGAAAGCAACAGGAACTTGAAGTAACACACCCATTCATTTTTACTAAACCAGGGTCGGGCTTTCCACGCTCCGCTCTTGGCTGTCGGCGCTTTGAAAGGGTGATACTCAATGCACACGTCTAGAACGAATACACAAATGCTCAGCATCAAGACACGCATTGGACGTACAATCGTCAAACGGAATGTTGTTGAGATCGTCACACGTCAAGTAGTTGCCGGAAAAGCGAATTCAAGCCGGTTGAGAACGTGAAGTGAGTGGAGCTATCACACGACGCGCAAGGATCGAGCTCAGTTGTCGGGCTCTTGTTGATGGATGTGAAACCTTAGAAACGGCCATCGGTGGACTATATAAACCCTAGCTAAGTACACTCGTTGTACTCCCCAGTTAGATCTCTCGACAGACTAGGATTTGACCCAGTCAAAAAAATGTGATGGGGTACTCCAAATGGAGTGGTCAGATCACACGAAAGAGAAGACTCGGAGTCTCCTCGATTGTACACTGAACTTTTGACCCCCTCAGTCTACAGTTGACAAGACACTTCTCTTTTGTGTGACCTAACCACTTCATTTGGAGTATGCTGTCGCATCTTTTTGACTGGGTTAAGTCCTAGTCTGTTTTCACAGTTGAGAGAACCCTTCTCTTTCGTATGGAAAGCCTCCAATTGATGGTGGGACTTTGCCAATAGTTCTCGATTTTCTAATTTCGGAAACTGTTGATCCTGGAGGACACCAATCACTGCTAAGCGCCAGACAGATATCACGCCGACAACACGCTGCAGCTGTAATGACCATTAATGAACAATTTCAAGAGCTAATGGGTTGTTCCTTAGCATGGTCTTACGGTGGCTATTCATTCCTTGGTTACTAAAGGAGCTTGACAGCTATCAACAAAACATGAAAGTGCCGTGACAGGAGGAAAGTGAGTGTATATTGTCCCCATAGTTTTTCTCACTAATGTATTCTTTACATCAAGGTCTTGCCCATGGCATGGCTACCCGAGCTTATACATTGTCATTCCGAGCAAGCATCAGCATATCAGACCAGCTCCGGCAGGGCGAATCATATCGCAGACTGCTGTTTGCGAGTAAATCCGCAACTTTGGTACCGGTAGTGCAGGGGTGATCGATGATCTGCCAAGTTCCTGGCATGACTACCAGGCTAGCTAGCTTCTGCACATCGTTAGACCACCAAGTCCCGCTCGATAAAACAACGATACAACAGTACACTTGATACAAGTACTGACATGCGCCTGAAATACACATCATCCTTCGATCATTCTGTTTGGTTTTTGTGCGCGTGCGCGTGCCAGCACAGCCCAGACCAGACCAGAAATATCGTTTGCTTGCACATGTGCATCAATCACGTCCCCCAATTCTAACTCGACCCCTCCGAGAGTGACGTCCGCAGAGACCAACTGTCGTGTGTTTGGAATAAAGAGTAATGTCAACACTAAATCGTTTGGCCTAGGAGATGCGGAGCCCGGCGGTGGATCGATTGAATAAGTTAATCGTAGCTCGTTTTCGGACTCGATGTGTGTGGACTTGAGAGAAAGCAAGGAGCGGTGGATCGTCAATGAGGACACGAACCTACCCGTGCGTGTCCCGGATCAGAGGTTACAACTAGAATGATGGGCTA
>JBBPQT010000481.1:0-14908 GCA_038092715.1 Boletus smithii | reverse complement strand
GCAAGGATCCTCTCAAGAAAAAACGTGGCCAAAACTACACGTTCGGAAGTGTGTAGATCCGATCAACCTGGCCCATCGCCCAACAAAAACAAACCGACACCGTTCCTGGCTGCCAGTTCTGATCGTCAGATTTTACAGATCGAGCTAAAGCGAGGCCTTGCCAATCGGTGTAGCATACGTATGTGGGGTCTATTATTTTTCCGGGTGGGGGTACGGGGGGGCTACTATGAATACATGGTCGATAAAACAAAGATGGGATGCAGTGAGTCGATGAGTCTGAAGCATGAGCGATCGGAATAGTGATGACAGAGAGTGAAAAAACAAGAGGTAGGATGATATGGTAGCCCTGTTCAGGGAAAACGTGGGAGGTCAGCATGGTGTCAGTAGCAAGTCTGGCCTGGTTGCGCAGTCATGTACCGGGTATCGTCACGCGGCGCAAGGGAGGTCATCGTTCGGGCATATTGTCCAACGCCTCAACATCACATATATCTACAAATAGCTAAGGCACGCAAAAAATAAGCATAACCGAAAATATTCTCACCTATAGGTGACCGGAATATCCGAACCTTGCAATAAAACGACCATTAGAGCGGAGATGATGGTCTAACATTTGAAAAAGATGCCTCACATAGGGATGCAGCGTCGTCCCATGACCCTCTGAGCGCGACCGCACTAGACTCCTTGAACGTCGGTCAAAGACATATGACTCGGGGTGCAGCGCTTCAACATCGTGAGTATTCCATGTTTGCATGTGGAAATTGCCCCCGAGTGAATGGGAATGCGTGGCGTTTGGCGGATCCTCCAGTTCATATTCGGGCGATGCATCATGACCCGAATCTGTCGAGGGCTGTGCCGAGGGGGGCCGAAAGATGGGTATCACTTGGTCCTTTGGAGAAACGGGACGCTGGTTGGGAACGTTAGGCGGTCGGTTCAAGTCGATGGACGCCGTCGTGGGTGATTTCATGACAGCAACTACAGTATACCCGAGTTCTTGCGTCAATGAACGAGGGAAAAAAATCTTTAAAAAATTATTTTTCAGTAAATGACACGAGGGCGAGAAGGACACACGAGCAGAGTTATCGCCGACGACACAAATGCACCGATGCCTCCAACCATCAGCAAAAAGTCTAACCGGCACCATTATTAACCCTATTTCCTCGACGGATAGCCGTAGGACTCACCTGGCCAAAATCTGCATAAAGAACAAAGAATGAGACCTTTGTAGAGGCCACATCACCGGAACGACTTACGTGCTGTCATTAACTGGGTGACTCCCTTGCACACCATCGATGGATAATACAAACAACGGAAGTGAAAACAAGAAACGATAGATGATGCGTCCGACCTACATTGGCAACGTTAGTTGATCAATTGATAGTCCATCGACATGACATACTCACATTGAGCTGGTAAAAGAAGACAAGACGAAGAACTACATTCGGAGCGGCGCCATCATCCTTTACGCGACGGATGAATGCAGGAAACCGCGAGAGGACGTAAAGAAAGGCCAGCGATGTCAAGGTGGATGCAGAAGATCCGACTAGAAGGGTCCAAGCGAGGCACTAGGGCAGTCATACAATTGGGTCGTCAGGGAAAAACTCATGGTAGTTACCGAATCGAGTTGTCTCCGCGAGATGAACGTTGTCAGTGGCATCCCCATCAAGGCGAACAATGTGCCTGGCGCCGCGTAATTAGCGACACAATTTTTCGGGATGCAAGTAACGATGGTCGAATACCCCAAAGCCAAAATCTGAACTCGCCGCTCTCGAACCACAACCTGGTGGTGGGGCCTTGATTTTGGAGGAATAACCAGAAAGTGAACTCTGCGCCACCCAGGACAATCAGCGGAGTGGGACGGCATTATTGAGAGCGGGCTTGCCTTCAAGGTGGGTGACACTGGATGTGAGATGATGATCAGTGGTGAATAGATGTATATGACCAAGGGGCTAACAGTTCACATCCCCATGCAACGCTGAACACGAGCAAGAGCGGGAGTACCCATTTTTTGTTTTGAGATGAATAGTACTCGAGTGGGACAGGTGTGACTGGTAGAGGAGGTCAACCGAAGAGTCGGAAGAGCGGGATAGTCTCACTTTGGCCATTTGACGTTGTCAGGAAACCTGGAGCGAGGGTGAGAGTCGAGAACGCGAGCCAGTTATAAACGCACCTTCCTGGAACTTGAAGAATGTGAACGCAACGGAAAAGCACACGAGAGAGATAAGGGTCGCCAGGTAAGTATACTGAAAGCGAGGGTGAGGAGAGGAAGGAGGAAAATTTTTAGGAAACGTGCGCTCATGAAACGCTTAAAGGCGCCGGGCTGCCTGCCGGACTGGTTCCATTTGAGACACTGGAACTTGTCGTAGCTCCAGAGATGGAACAAGTGGAAGCAGAAGAACTAGAAGCGGGATGAGAGATGATGAGTGATTAGTGGAAGTGCACGCACTGACCGATGATGAGAGAATGGACCAGAGAAGGTATGCAGTCGGAGAACCACCTGGCATGAGGAAGAAAGGTGGGGAATTCAGAGAGAGGAAATCGAAGTAAATATGGCTGAGATTAGGGTTATTTGTAGAATCTTCCCCGCAAAGACGCCTTAAAGCAGAGGGCGGATCCAATTAGGCGAGATCTAAATTGATGTTCGCTGGCACCTCGGGCGCTCAAACGTTCTTGCCAGGGAAAGTTTTAATATGCTGTGCATCACATGAAACCCGCAACTATCACTGGTTTGATCAACTACAAAGTCTCATGTTAATCATACAATCGTCTTCAATCTACTCCTAAACGATCTTGACAGTGGTGGCTGCCACCTTCTCCACCTTCTCGCCAAAGATGTTGATGTTCCACTTGGGCTTGTACGTCACAGGCGTGTTGTACCTGAGTCACTCAGAATCTTTAAAAAAGGGGGGGCAAGTCTAAAGAGCGCACCGTCTGATGTTGCCGTCCCCAATTGCTGACACCTTTTCATAGTCTTCCTTGCTCAACTCGACTTGCTTAAAGTTAGAGATGATACGGCCTGACAGGACATCAAAGGCCAGTCTGTCTCAAGGCGAAATGTATCACATACCCTCCTGGACACTCTTCGGAATGACAGAATACCCGCGGTGAGCGCCCCAGGCAATCAATACCTGGGCAGGGGTTGCACCGAGCTTCTTGGCGACCGATTGGACGTCAGGGTGCTCGGTGAGCATGGGAACGCCAACCACTGACAACGACATCAACAGAGGATCATCCGCAAGTCAGGGCGGAAGACACACAGTTGTTGCCAAGAGGACTGTAAGCTGTCAGGTGGATGTTCTTCTCCGCACAGTATGCGACGAGATCGTCCTGCGGAAGAAGAGGGTGGGCCTCGACTTGGTTCACCGCCTAAAGACACGTCCCGATAAGCGCCGAGAGGGAAGGACCTTGGAGGAGAACGTACGGGAACGACACCGGTGGCATCAATGATACCTTGGATTTGGGCGATGGTAAAGTTTGAGACGCCGATTGCCTTGACCTGAACGGGAAATGAGTGTAATCCCCGATGGGATTGCGCATACAGGGTACCTTTCCCGTCTTTTGGAGTTTGATGAGCGCGTTCCAGGTGTCTACGAGGGACGTTTCTGTGTCGAGTTCGACCTCGCCCGTGGAGTTGTTGACAGGGGAGAGACCCTTTCCAGGCGCGAACGCAACGGGCCAGTGGATGACTGGATTGTAGCTCGTTAGTAAACAGGGCTGGGTATATGCGTCTCGTTCGCACGGTAGAGATCAAGGTACTCGAGACCGAGTTGCTCAAGAGTCTCGCTGAGCTCAGCCTCGACGAGGTGAGGCTGGTGAGAGCAATTCCAGAGCTTGGATGTGATGAAGAGCCCTTCACGAGAGACGACGGAAGGGATGACTTTCTTGAGGGCACGACCGACCTCGTCCTGGTTCTGGTAAATCTTGGCGAGGTCAAGGTGACGATACCCATTTCGGACGGCGATCTCGACCTAGATAGCGGAAATCAGGTGAGATTGTTGATGCATTCACGATGAAATGATATGGTACCGCGCTCTCGACCTCATTTTTTTTCGACAGCCATGTACCGAGACCGATCTGGGGGATGGTCGCACCGGTATTGAGAGTGATCACTGTACCAGACGACATAGCGGAGGGAAGAAGGGTGAAAATATTCTGTCCTTTCTCTTTATCCCTTCTTATACACCTACTCTCGGCGACGGTCCGTGTGACCGCTCGGCCCGGTTGCAGGCCGCCGTGAGGTGCGGGACTCCGTCATATTCATAGACGGACAGCTCAGTTAAATGGCGACGTCTAACATTGTCGCTGCAAGTACTCAAACCTATGGAGGTTCTCTAGGCCAAGCACCAAGGGAAAGGACTTACCTGCTGCAGAAATTGGCATTAGTAGCGTGTCGACCGTAGATATAAAACCAGTTCGTCGACAAAAAGCAGCGGCCAAGCCCAGAGACTTGGGTGAACAGGTTCAGGAGTCAATATTATTGCCTCGTCTATACTGCAAAGGCGAACAACGACGTCGGATGCAGCCAGTGCAGGACAATATTCGAGTGTCGACATGTCAAACACGGACTCAAATGGTTCCCTTTCTTCCAACTTCCAACGAGCCGGTTACGAGCGGAGATTGAATTAGGCAGCTTGTCCCGCTCGCCCCATACAGCGTCACTCGCGCTTAGCGCGTTCAGCGACCATGAATGTAAGCAATTCATCACCACTATCCACACGACGAGCTCACCGTGCAATGCGACGTAGCACCTCCTCCGGACACTGACAGAAAGTCAGGTCCAGGCGACTCCTGACCTGAAACTGCTGTTAAACACAGTCAAGGATGTCAGGGTATGCGACGCTCTTACTGTGCTGCCCCAGTTACCTGATGCATCCACCAGCGCCAGGGGTATGACAACAAAGTCTCCGAACCATTCTACGAATCGCTTGAGGGGCTGCTTCATGACCTCCGAACAGTCACTATGGTGCGGTAGCCCAACGCCTCCAACGTAAAGGCTTTTCCCTAATGCATTCCACCAGGATAACCATGATCCAGAAGCGTTCCTCAAGCCAGTCGCAAAATCGGACGTTCCAGATTATTATGATGGTACGTGTGTAATCCGTCTTTTCGTGGCATTCTCTTATACCGCCTCCTGCTTCCTGCTGGGTTCGTAGTGATATCCAATCCTATGGATCTACAATCAATGCTTAAGAAGGTAAAGGCGAAGCAGTACAAGTCCAAGCGTGAGTTCAAGGACGACCTTGACCTCATCTGGTCCAATTGTTTCACATATAACGCGACCGAGGTGAGTCTCTCAATGGTTCGTTTCTCTTCTACTAAATCCCACTTTCCATCGTTCATTGTCTTTCATTGTCATTCCCTACATCCTCCGACAGGATCACCCCCTTCGACAATGTGCAATCCGCTTAAAGAAGAAGGCTGATGGGCTCCTCGCAAATATAACGGACCGCAAGGACCGAGCAGATCC
This sequence comes from Boletus smithii, assembly GCA_038092715.1. Lineage (NCBI taxonomy): Eukaryota > Fungi > Basidiomycota > Agaricomycetes > Boletales > Boletaceae > Boletus > Boletus smithii. The sequence continues at coordinate 9,444 of JBBPQT010000481.1, read as the reverse complement.
TACTATACCCCCCGATTTCTCTTCATCCCCTCCTTCTCGACCTGTTGCACGACCAAAGATCAACGGGTATTCATCGCATGACCGTATCAAACCATCCTCTACGTCGCGGTCCTTTACAGGCGCTATTCCAACATCTCGAAATTGCATACGGCCTGCTCCGGGTATCTCCATCAAGAAAATGAACATGGATGTGCCATTTGGAGATATGCCTGCACTTGTACGTACCCCCGAAGGAATGGCTACTTTCCGATCCCTTGATATCGAGCTGGATGGGTTTGGTGAACCTGGTCCATCTACTCTTGCTCACGCGAATGGTCATTTAAATCAAGGTCTTATCGAGAGGCTACGGAGCTATGTCATGACGCCGGAATGGGAAAGTGAGAGCGAGGATGAGCAACTGGCGGGTGTGAAACCAGAGAGTGACGCAGGACTGAAACGCAGGCCACCGTGAGTGTCCATTCTTGATTCCAGACGAAACCTTTGAACACCGCAACTCTTCCTTGAACCATTCAGTAATGGTATCCGCAGCCGTCCTCGGAAACGTGCACGACTTACCCCTCCCGATTCGGACGATGAAAGTGTTATTAGGGAAAGAAATAGAGATGCCACCGAGCTCTGGTGGTCTGCCACACAGTCTGATGCATTGCTCGTCAATGGTCTTCCTTCTCTCGTTCAATTTCCCCCCTCATCGTCTTCGAGTCACCCACCTCTTCAGGCCAAGGCCGAATCAAGTTCATTGAAACAACCAAAGCGAAAGCGCCTAAAGAGAAAGCTTCAAGCCCCCACTGCGCCGCCAAATACGCTCCTTGGTATAATGAACTCCAACGTCAAAACGCTGAAACGCGTCCGGAGAACGCACGCCAAGTTTGCAGCATTGAACCTCAACGCTGACGATGGTGGTGGGGTGGGTCTAGATGAACCGCCGGAAACGGCCGAGGATGATCTTGTGGACGAGTTTGTTGACGAGCGGCCGTGGAGGGCGCTGGTGGGATTAAAGGGTGGCGACATAGAGGATGGTATTGAGTTGGGAGGAGAGCGAGCAGTGCATTGTTTGCGGTGGATGGATGGGAAGGTGCTGGAGCATGCTGGATTCCAAGGTGAGTGCTCGTAGTTGGGTCGTCGAGACTTGAGTGATGAATTTCTGGACTTTGAAAAGGTACCTCTGCTTCAACCCTGGATGTTTTGACAGGTGTAACATCTGAGTTTCTTTTGAACGTTGGTCGGACGCTTAGATTCCTCTGCGACAAGTATGCAAAGACTATGACACCTGAGGTAAGATATCGGTCTCCTACAAATAGATGCCCACAAGACGCTCGTTTCGGCCCTGGTGTTGTGTATTTGGCATTGCAACGAGCGAGAAGAAGGAATACTGACCCTGTCTATGATGTGGCTAGGAAATTATACTGCATACCCTGTTTGAATCCGGAATCACCAAGATCCAAGACCTTGAACGGTACATCAAGGACGATGTCGTACGGCATGGCTCGCGCCTTGCTGACCTCGAGAAGAAGCTTGTCAACGCTTACCATGAAGCAACATCCGTCGACATCCTCGACGACGATGCACTCTTTGGTGCGGACTCCGAGGATGAGGAATCGGAGGCGCCTTTCGCGACGGGCTTGGGCGGATTCTCCGAGGCGTTTGATGAAGACTTCCTTGGACTCAGGGAGTTGGGCATTGCAGCAGAATTTGGTCTCTCTAGTTTGAGCGTACCAAAGAGACTGCTGAAAGGGAAACGCGGAGATGGAACCGGCGCTACAAAGTACGTTCACCCCCGGGCTTGTTCGACGAGATACTGACATGAATCAACACGGCAGGGCGATGCCGGCAGAACCGCCACAGCCTTATCCGCCGCCGCCGCCGTTTGTCCCGATTACCTCCAAGAACGTGGAAGGCCAGATTGGGCTGCTCAGATTGTATTATCAAGGGCGACTTGCCACGTTGGCACCCTCGGTGTCTGCTTCTCTGCCTGTCCTTGGTATGCCGCTTATTCCACCGCCGCCGGGCGTTCCAGTGCCTAGTATGGGACCCATGAATATAGCTGGGCTTACACCTGCTCCAACGGTATCAACCCTCGCGGACGATCCGCCACCTTCTTCTCAAACCAAGCTAGGACCTATCGGACAGGTCATGAAGAGTGGACCGTCGACGGGCACTATGAAGAAGAAAGCCAAAGCGACTGGGCCGCCGCCGAAGGATATCGGTGGTGGCCCGATGTTGCCGTTACCCCCTGGTTTACTGACGTTGAAACCCGAAGACGTGTCAATGGAACCTTTAGCGACGGCGTTTGATGCGGACGTTTTGGGTGATGGACAGAGAAGTGTCAAGATGGGTGGTGGAAATGCGAACAGTAGCACAAAGAAGAAGGCGGTGGATTTGCCGCCTGTGATTGCGGCTAGCGCCTGAGCGTCACATCTGGAGCGCGGCGCTCGACGATGGCTAGTCTCTACGCGCCTCACAAGCTATTTCTGACTCTCTGTTTCCTTCTAGTACTAGCCCCACCCTCTGCACGTGCTCACATGCCTAGACTACCTACCACTTCTGGGGGTCACCATGGAGGTACCTGTAACATTATTAGGATAGTTATTCAGATCCATATTCCTATGGGGTGTGGAGGACGAGCGGATCTGAGTTGGACTGCTTCCGTGTGCACTGCCAAGGTCCGGCCCGGGTTGATCAGTTTCCCGGTGACCCTTGAACCGCTGAGATTATCGCGACTGGTCTTTTGCCCCCAACTTCCACTACAAGACATGTCTTACACTGGCGTAAGTAGTCCATCCCAACTCACTCCGTCGCCTACAAGCTCATCGATCTCGACGACGATTCGGACGCTAGTACCGCTCACCCTCCGCCATCTACGGGCCGCCGCCAACGACGGGCTATACGAGCTCGGTAGCCATCACCAATTCGGGCTTCACCACCAGTTCGGGCTATCCGGCCAGTTTCGTCGCTCCTCCACCCGATGCGGACCCTCAGTACGTCGCAAGGACATGTCACGCATCTGAAATGAGCTAACGCGGTCGGGGGGTCAGGTTATGGCACTGGTTTCACGACGTGAACGTAGATCGATCGGGGGAGATGACCATCGTTGAACTTCGTACGTCGGTTTTTTTGGTTGTTGATGACGGCGTGTCGGGTCTGATCGTATACATCCATGATGCTGTGTGATCTGGCTTGACGCGAATGACGATCGGTGGGGAATGGTGACGTTGGGTTAGAGCGGGCGCTGGACAATGGGGATTGGAAGCGTGCGTCTTTCTTTTTTTTTTTTGAATTGGAATTGGAATGTAATGGGCGATGATGCGATTGGTTTTTAGCGTTTGATCTGGATACGATCAAGCTCCTCATGCAACTCTTTGTGCGTGATCGTCGCTCGATGGGGAGGGTGTTGCGTACTGTACTGACGTTGGCGTCGTTTGCGTGTGCGTATAGGATACCAATCGAAACGGGACCATTGGGTTTAAACAGGTACGTTTGGATCGGGTTTCGTATATATAATATAGGTTTGTCGATCGCAGCCGGGATTGACACACACACTCTCTCTCTAGTTTTCGGGGGTTTGGTGGTACATCAAGGTATGAAAAGACATCCATCCCCGTGTATGGCCACGATCTCAACGTATACCATAACCCAGGACTGGCAAAACGCCTTTCGACACTTTGACCGGGACCGCTCTGAGACGATCGACGCTGGAGAGTTACGGGATGCGCTCGCTCACTTTGGGTGCGTGCCCAATGTCCACGTGTGTCATTGCGGGGGGGGGGACTGATTCACGGTTGGGCAGGTATCGCCTCGCCCCGCGCCTCATCGCACTCATCGAGCGCAAGTATGCGTCGCCCGACACGTATTCTGCGGGTCCGCTCCCGGGTATCACGTTTGACCGCTTCGTGCGCGCGTGTGTCGTCGTCAAGCAGATCACCGAGTCGTTCAAACGTCATGATGCCAATGCTGATGGATGGATTCAGATCGATTATGATGGGTTCATGGAGATCGTGCTTAGCTTGCCTTAAAGAGGCACTTAGGCTTTGGGTGTGATGTGCATATATGTTGTGTAAGAATTGCTATCGTGTGATGTAGTATGCAGTCATTTTGTTTTCACGATCGACAGTGCTAGTGATCACCATATATTGGTTACAATGGATATATAGACAGCAAAAAAAAAAAAGTACACGATGGTGCGCTAGATAGGATAATGATCGGGAGATGCTCAGAAGAGCTTTAACGAGGCTGACGAAAATGCGTCGCCTCGTGGGCGTCCAAATAACGTAGGGGCAGGTTGAGCGGGCAACGCGCCACGAGAGGGTATCTCGGATGACCCAACCTCCTTACCCGCCGAGAGGTAAGCTATTCGAAGTTCCTAAACCCACGCGTGAGCCGGGTCAAACACACACACAAAAGAAAGAAAGAAAAAAGACCGAGCAAAGGGGGACCGAACGCGTACCTCGAACGAATGTGTGGCGAATTTATGCGACGCGACGATGCTCATCATATAATCTGGGGTGCCCGGGACCGCGGTTGAGGACAGGTACGCCGTCGTTCTCGAATCCTGTGCATAATACGGATGGACGGACGCCGACGTCGTCGTCGTCGTCCCGCTCTCCATCGTACCGACGGTGCTAGGGGGTGATATGGACGGCATCTTATTCCCCGAGAGATAGGCGTGACATCGGAGCTCCTGTGTACCGACCGACGTACAATGGTTAGCCTTGGCCCCGACGGAAGAAAGGAAAGGAAAGGAGCCACGAGGTGATTCGTCGAGGACTCGGACCGACACCAACCTCGTGTGAAAAGTGACTGTAGAGCGTTTGAGCAGAGATAGACTCGAAATACTCTCCCAGGATGGTTTCCGTCGAGCGGAATGCGTGGTTCGAGGGGAGTTTGGTGGGGAGGGTGGCGGGGGCGTCGCTGCTGTTGGACGGGCTGCTGTTGAGATCGTCCGAGGGGACGGGGATGGCGGTGGGTACGAAGAGTGGGGCAAGGCCAATGGCCGTACGGGCGCTGGGTGTGTCGGGTGACTGAGGACATGGCAAGGGATGTTGACCGGTCGTTTGGTAGGCTTTGAGATAGTCTCGTACACGAAGTTCCTTGCAACGACATTTACTAACAAGGCCATACCGACATGAAAGAACGGACCTCGAAGCTCTGGTCCGGTATTGGTGTAGCAGAGATACCGATGCTCATAAAGTACAAGATATGTTGACCGTTCAAAGCCATGGAACACGTCGATTCGATGATATTGATGCGTTGATAGGATCCATATGTCATTACGTAATGGCCACTTCGTCAACAACTTTAGATTTCACTAGGATCACTGTGCGCGTCTTCAAGTAAAATTTTGTTACCGAGCAAGGCGCTACGTAGAACTTGAGTCGTGAACTGAAATCGTACACACGCGTGCGACGCATGTCCATTTACAACACAAACAGAATCCACGCTACCCCCGCAAGTTGTCTCCATGGCCCACAACTGTGTAGACTGGACTGCGAGACCACCCACTCGGAAAACACCACTCTTGATCCTCACCCGAGGTGACGATCATGTGTACACCATCGTCCCAAAAGAACTCAAGGTAAGAAAACGACATCGTGCCACTGCTCGACTCCGATTTTTTGTGTAGACCCTAGAAGACGTGGCCAAGAAAGAGTTCGACCTCGGCAATGTCGACATTCATTTCTCTTCCTCGTGCGTGAACCTCTGTCACGGGCAACCGGCGAGGATTACAGAAAATGCGTGGGCACATATAAGTCCATACATCGGGTGTGCCACCGTCGAGGTCTCCAGTCAAGGTGCGTCGTGATCCTTGACTAGGGCGAGCTCGTTTATTCAACGAGGTTAGGCGTGCTACGCAAAGAACAACCAACAGCGTCCGAGATGACGGAGGATGAGCACAATTCAAGTGCCAAAAGAAAGTTACCCTTGGACGCGGATGAAGGGCATGAGACCGAACAACTTGGTGATGGCAGGCTGGGCACCTCGGCAAGGGAGACGGGGCAAGACGAGCAAGACACCACGTCAGACCATGAGGCCGATCATCATGGTGCCTCTGCACCTGAAGAGGATCAACGCGCAGAACCTTACGAGGAAGAAGAGGTGAACGCGATTCTCCATCAAAGATCACGAATTCGGCGTCGTATGTGTGTGGGATCTGAAGACGAGGGTGAGGATGAAGAGTCGGAGCAAGAGCACACGAACGAGAGACATAGCGACTATCATGCCCAGCTGGACTTGCAGTCGGCTGAACTTTTCCACCGACTGAGTGAGTCATGTAAATTGCGTTGGCTGTCTACCTCACATCGTTCCGTGTGATGCTGACACAGGCAAACCGACAAAGCAAGAGAAGCGCGAGAGTGGGAATGAAGTTCGGCCCCAACCTCGTATGTCAACATTTGCTCACCGCTGAACGTTGAACTGATGGATCACACGGCTATCCTAGCGCATACGGAACCCGAGTACGAAATCCAAACCCAAACCCAGACCCAGACCCAAGTGGAGTCGGGTGAGAACCACAAACTGATGATTCGCGTTGCGCATCGGCCATCGAAGCAGGAATCAAAGTTCACGGCAAAATGCACGACAAGGGTAGCCAAAGTGCTTGCGAGTGCATGCAAGTCGTTCGGTCTGGACGCAAGCCGGTAAGTCGTACACACCGACTCGTTCGCCATATCAGACAACCAAACGCGCGTGTCGCATCAATCAGGGCAACGTTGTACTTGATCGTTTCGGTGGAGTTTGAGGACGGTCTTGAAGCGGAGAATCTATTCCCTTGCAACAATAACGATACGATTGCTAGAGCAGGTGCAGAACACGACACAGAGTCAAGGTTTTTGTTGAAGATGGCGGGGGGCCTGTGACATTGATCTCACACACGTGGCTGAGCCCAAGTTCAATCTCCCTCTATCTACGCTTTGGATATCGCCCGATCAATCAATCATTATATGTACATAACTCGTATCTGGACCAAGCTATATGATTTATCCTATCTTGTTCTGATAGGCTGGTCAGCTTGCAAAAGGCTTCGTTGTCAATCATTGAGGGTCCATCCGTTCTATAGACTGCGACTTCGTTACCAAGGGCGATAACGATCCTGGTCCCACTGAACAAGCCGATGGCGCATCCGTTGGGATACGATCTCATAATGGGCCGGGCCTAGGAACGTCGACCTATCCACCAGGGGAAGGGGAAACCACTGAACCGGGTCCAGGCAAACGCGTGACCTTGACGACGACTGCAGAATTCGAGCGCCGTGATTGGAGCCCCTGAAATGAAATGCTCCCGTCTACATACGACCCACCGATCAGAAAAAATAAAATAAAATAAACTTCCAGTTCGCTTGCCGGGCCTGGGGACCCGAGCACCGACGCGAACCCAAAAAAAAAGACCTATACGAGAGAATCAATTAATTCCCGCCTGACAGCACCCACAATTCATCCAAAAATGATGCCAAGAATAATTCGGTTCCTAGTTCGGTAGACAAAAAATGTGCGCAACTACTACTACTACCAAGACTATGTAAGTTAACTACCACAATCCATCTGTTTTCCCCTATGTATGCTTCGATAAATAAATAGAGTAGAGATCGTACCGTACGAGTTATAGGTACCGTTCCAGCTTTAAACGACGTCGGACAGCATACAACGGCACGAGTCAACCAAGAAAAAAGGGCCTCATGAGTGGCCAGGGTATTATGATAACAGCAAAAAAAACAATTAGCGCCACCCCGAATGACTTAATCGGGGAGGAACTCGTTGAGGAGAATTCCTCCTCGCACGCGTAAACGACGAGTAGGCATCCGAGATAACGCGAAGCGTTTGGTTTGATTTAGTCGGTTGGAGGCGAGGTGTCGAGGGTTGGGATGGTTCAAGAGACCGCGTGAGAGTTTGATCTCGCTTCTTTGAACGCCCTAGTGGTATGGGTATGCCTTGAACGGGCAAAGGAAGGTGGCGTCCTTGAGGATCGGTGTCCGGGAAATACGCTTTGGATTTTTCTGCAAATTTCAGGGGCGTATCGTGCGGTTCACAAGAGGGAGAGGAGGGAGACCCAAGGTAGTGCGGGAACTGCGAGATGAAAAAAAAAACATAAGTCGGCCCTGCAGCGCTAGGTCCAGGGCGGCTAGAGGTACTTACTATTTCGAGCGGTAGCGTTATTCTAGCAGCCAAGGGGCGAGTGCGTTCAAAGCTACCTGGATAATCCCTGGCCAAGGGAGGGGGAAAGGCGCGCTCATGGTCACACTTGAACGAACGCGCACGGGATCGCATTCTTCTGTGCGTAACAGGTGCCGTAACTTCGTCGTGCACGGCAGCTGCCCAACACAGCTCGGAGAAGCACTCGACAGGCGAGAGAAGGAGTTGCTCGTCCAGGGCATCCAAGCATGAGACGTCCAAGTCAACCCCACATAAAGCCCAGTCGTCTGCAACGGAAAGAAGACCCGGCGTAGCGAGCATGCGCCAGTCCATCAAACTCTCCTCGCCCTTTTTCGGGTCCTGATCGTACATCGAGTATGGCTCACAGTCTGGAGGAACGAGTGGTGATGGAGGAGCGCTGTTGGTCCAGCCACGCGCCATCTCAAAAGGCGTATCTACAAATGAGTAGGAGCGTGGCCTCGGAATGGCCCCGTCAACTGGGCTGAAACAAAAGCTCAACTTGAGACACGGTGTCAGCCGAACAATGTCCAAGACAAAGACCACCGATTTAAATGAACCCACCGGTGAGTCTGGAACAAAGTCATCTATGCTAATACGTGCGGATTTCGGGAACGACAGACGCTTGGGGGCATATTTGTCGCCGGGCGTGTACCAGTCGACCGAGAAGCTTGTCTTGTCAAAGTCCATTCTCAACAAACAATTATTAGATGAACGAAAGAAAAGACAGATAAAGTCTGTGGAAGAAGACGCTAAACGAGGGGCTTGAGAAGCAGTGGAGGATCCAGAGTGAGAGGTGCACGATTCGGAGTGGATCTGGCAAGTGCCCCCACCATCTTCTTCTTAAACAATTGAGACCCTGCGCGCGCTTGAGCGGTGACAGGCAGATCGTCATCATTCCAGCATGCGAATTCCGTCCTCACGTAACGCGATTCCGGATTTTATATGAACGAGGGACTCCCTGTCAGGCGGACTCTGTAAAAAATTAGCGGTCTCAAGGGGAGCACAGGTAATGATTCGATTAGCAAGCACAGTTGTATATGTACTGATTCGGCTTGACCGGGGTAACGTATATGCCAGAGATCTATACAGTCCACGGAGAGCAGAGTGAGGACAGCAGGGCACATTGTCACGATAGCGATAATGAAAGGCATAAGTATCAAATTATAGGTTCAAGGGAACGTGGGGGGGGGGGCGGGATACGCCAAGGGGGAACACACTTCCTACAAAACGCAACAGGTATGTGTCAAGCAGAAGTCGAATCAGAGAACAGAAAATAATGGCATTGGAAGGAAAAAAAGAAAGA